>JAUBWS010060312.1:0-15705 GCA_032270445.1 Darlingtonia californica | reverse complement strand
GGTGATTAAAAAATTGATCTTTCGTGCATGTTTTTATATTACATATTCACTTGAAAGTCAACAGCAGGTGATATTTGAAAATAAGAAGAAGAAAAAAAAAGAAAATCTTCAATTTATTTCGACAAATATGTTGCCATTTTCAACTAGAAAATTTTGTTTTAGTCCAATCGTTGAGTTTTTTCACCTGGAAAGAAATAATATAAGCTCAATTTTTTTTTAGAAAATGAGTGATTTATTAAGGTGGTAGACCTCCATTAAAACTAAAACCTTTAAAAAGGTGCAGAACCTAACTAACAAAAGTCGAATGAATTCTCCTCAAAATTATCAAAATTTCTGCTTCATGAATAATTAATGAGTTTCAATTTGTCAATTTATGTCAAAAAACGAGCTTAACGAAAACAAAGGTGCAGTCCCTGAGAAAAAATTTCTTAACGTTTCTGTTTTTCCTTACTAACAGAGCCCATAGCTCTAGGGACTGTACTTCCAAAAGTTGACGCCAATCACTTCTATTTTCATTTCTGCGTCAGCAAACAAAAAATCACGAAAATAGCCAGTTCATTAATTATTCATGTGCCTGTAGAAGGTCCCACAATCCTTGAATCCAATAAAGATAAGACCTACTTATGTTTGGAGTAGCCAAGGTATGATTTCGAGAAAATCGAATTTGAATAGTGAACAGTTGATATTTTGTAATATTTCACAGTTTATCCAACTCAACTAAAACATGTCTAAAACTAAATATGAAAGCGAAACGAATAGCTTTCCCAGTACATAGAGACCAAATTTATGAATTAATTCGAATTCGATGGTGGCCGTGGTGAAGGAGTATATACGTATACCTTATTCTTCCAAAGTACGTTAAGCAAAGAAATTGTCGTAGAAGTTATTTTCGAGATTTTAACCCTAAGGCGCGAAATTAAATTCCGCAAAACTTACAAGTTGCTCCTTCGCTAAAAAAATTCCGCGAAATAAATTTTTCCTTCATTTTGTTAATATTTCTATGCATATACAAATTTTCCATGTCGCGACAATCGCGAAAATTTATTCTGTGAAACTTGCTGATTTTTAACCGGACAACCGCGAAAATAAATTTTGCGTTCCCTGAAATTAATTTTTCTTAAAGTAAAACACCGTTTCTACTTTTCTTTGTCAAAAGTATTTAACAACACTAATTATGGCGTAATATCATAATTTTCTTCCTCATCCAACCATGGTAGTCAAATTCCTTGTATACTTTGGTTCACCCAAAAGCAGGACCGTAAAATCATAGAGGCATGGTAAGAACTAATTACTTCAAGTTAAAAATGTTGGAATCAAAGTTCAAGTAACGCCATCATACTTCACTCAAAACTATTTATGTTAGGTATAATAAGTTTTTGGTGTAATGATATACAGTATATGTTATAGTTTCATAGACTGTTCTTACTTACGTATCGTGGATACCGATGAATTGTGGGTCAATTGTCATATAGTATTCTCTTTATAATCGAATAAACATGAAGTTGTAAAAACTTTTGTTTACTTTCAAAACTGTGGTAAAGAATTCACCTACATTGACGTTCACAGTATTTGTAAAGACTGCGTTTGTCAAGTGTATGTATCCTAATTGAACATTGTTAGGTTTCAAGTATTTGATCCACCGAAAAATTCATTATTTGAAGTTTGTAGCAGATCGGTAAGTCTGTGTACTAAAATCATTAAAATTTTAATTTATAGTTTATAAAATGATCTGAAATAAACTGCTTTATAAATAGAAACAGTCAGATGAGTTTGTCTGACTCATCATTCACACGTAACCTAACACTCCAATATAAAAATTTTTGTTCCTTCGTTTTTCTGTTTGCTGTTGTCTTTTTACACATTAAATGATTTTATTTGACAATGTAAAGATTAAAGGCGATATCATTGACTGATGTAGTGTTGATGAATTGTGAATTCTACACAATTTTTTCATAGAGAAGTTGAAAGAATCAAGCAACGACAAGTTAATTCTATCATACGTTTCATACGACATGATTATCAACCTGAAACAAGTAAGTTATTACTTTTTTGTAACATATTTACCATTCTCAATGTACTTCAAATACAAACATCTTCTCTTTGATGGAAGGTGTCGCAAAGGTAAAAGGTATGAAAATTATTTGAATGATTGAATGACCTGTATTTTTTTTAAACCAACGACTCTGAAAGCTTCAAGAAGCCTCATTCATGTTAAGGGAATTTTCATGCTCATGAAATGTTTTGTCAAAATGTATCACTTTTTTACCCCTCTTCTCCTCTCCCTTATCATGATATTTGACGTAATATTTGAATGGTTCCAAAAAAAATCGTCTTATTCAAAAATGTCAAAAGAACGTTTCCTTTTAGCTTTTAACGTTTCTGTAGCTGTATGAACAATTTTAAGACTGCAGAAAAGAAAACTATTTAAATTTTGTGTGGAATTTTGCGATTTCGTGGAATTATCGCCACTACGCCAAATTCTCTAGTGAATGAATTATGGAAATTTGTGAAAATTGTAATATCTTGGAGCATTCTATACAATGAATGTCACGTCACGTATCACACCATTTTAGAAGCACCGCAAACATTTCAACAAATATTTTAATGCGACAAAACTCTGTCCAAAAATTACACTTACAATTCAAACAGAGCATTGTTTAAACTGTTTTTTCCAGCTTCCCATACAGTCCGGGTACCAGGCGTCAAACCTGGTCAGTCAGGGGGAAAATTCTAACATATACCAAGTTGTAGACATTCCACTGGAGTTTCAAAAAACTACTACTACTTACACCAGTGGATAGGTCTTGGAGAGTAGATGAATAAATTGGCACCTCTCGTTGCAGAGATTTTTACCTGTTTTACGACCGAAAAAGGGTTCGAATCAGCGATTTATAGATTTTTTGATGACATAAGACTATACCCATTTTCAGCTTTGAAGACACCACATAAACATCATAGAAATCACTCCAAGGGCTGGCAAGAAAAGATAAGCTTTTTGAGGTAGATTCCATTACCTGCCAATTTGTAATATCTCAAAATAAGGGTCAAAATACCGAACCAAACAGCCATAACTTCTAAACGAAAAGATGGGAAATTTGCTGTCGATTGGTATACTCATACGTCCATTTTAGAGCAATGTTAGCCAAGTAACAGTCGTTGAAACTTTCAAAAAATGGAATTTTTGAAAATGCATTTTTTGTCATTTTTGAAAACAGCCTGGCAGTGAATGTGTTAAGGCGCTGAGCTTAGAGCTCAGAGGTCCTGAGTTCGACACCGGCATGAGGCTTTCGGTGGTGAAAATTATCTCACCGTAATTTCCACAATTTTCACTTCCAGGAAGGCAGGACCCTCAGTTCAAAGAGAATTGAAGAGGCTATCCTTGGTAAATGAGTTCAAATAATAATAATAATAAAAGTTGACCATGAGACAGAAGCTGAATGGCTCAAGACACTGAACGAAACATACAGCAAAACAATTTAGAGGTAACAGTAGAGCATGTCAGAAATCAGAGTATGGAAATGCCAATGGTATTAGTTGAAGAATCTGAGTATTTTTCACAACCAAACGCTTCACAAATAAACGACATGCTAAATAACCAGGTGGAGATCCCCGAATGGATGACAAAAGGCAGGACAGTTTATGTCAAAAGAACGCAGACATAGGAAACGAGGTAGGGAACTTTCGACCTATTTCTTGCTTACCCTTAATGTGGAAGCTTATGACCAGCATTATATCGGACGATATTTATAATTATTTGGGTGAAGAAAGATTGTTACCAACAGAACAGAAGGGATTCAGAGAAAGAGCCGGGGCACGGAGGACCAACTACTTATTGATAAAACCACTTTGAAGGCTTGCAAACGAAGGCACAAGAATCTGGCCATGGCATGGGTCGACTATAAGAAGGCCTATGACATGGTCCCGCATTCTTGGATAATCGAAAGCATGAATGTTATGAATATCCATGAAAACATCATAAAGTTTGTTGAAAGCTTGATGCCTAATTGGACGACTGAATTAACTGCATGTAGAGAAACTCTTTGGGAAGTATAAATATTGCGCAGTATATTCCAAGGAGATAGCCTTTCACAATTATTATTTATCATCTGTATGATACCGCTGTCTCTGAGAAAATTGACACAAGGATACACTTTGGGTACAGTGAAAATAAATAATCTTCTTTTTATGTACGATCTTATAAGCTGTTTGCAAAGAATGAGAAAGAGATCTATAGTTTTATATCAACTGTGCATGCCATAAGTTCTGATATCAGAATGGAATTTGGAATCCAAAAATGTGGACTATTGGTAATGAAAAAGTCATCAAAAGCCAGGGAATAAGATTGACAGACGGCCAGACCATTAGTGAGATTGGAGATGATGGGTGTAAATATCTTGGCATCCTTGAAAATGAAAAAATGATGGAGACTGAAATGAAAAAGAAATTCAGGACTGAGTGTCTCAGAAGGACTAGACTTGTTATGCAATCTAGCCTAAATGGGCGGAATAAAGTAAAAGCAATCAATACTTGGGCTGTGTCTCTCATCAGGTATGGCGAGGGAACTATTAATGGAGAAAAGGTGAACTTACTGAGATAGACGTAAGAACTCACAAACTTATGACTATGCACAAAAGTTTCAATCCAAATAGTGATGTCGATAGGTTATATGTTAAGAGAAAAGAAGGTGGTAGAGGATCGTCTGGAGTTGAGGCGTCTGTAGGTGCTGTGGAAAACAACCTTGCTTGGTATGTTAAAAACAGTAACGAAGAGATGTTAGTAATGGTGAAGGTCTATGGAAATCTGAACCTCGAAGAATCTATTAACCCTAAACAATATACAAAAGATCAAGAAGAAAATTTCAGGAGGAGTTGGGTCGACAAGAAATTGCACAGGCAATTCATAAAAGAAGCCCAAAATATCAATTGGACGGATTCTTGGCAATGGAGGAAAAAAGAACACCTTAAAGCAACAACGGAGGCCTTAATTTGCAGCGCCCAGGAGCAATCTCTAAGGACAATCTATACAAAGCATCATATTGACAAAACTGTTGAATCCCCGATACGCAGAATGTACTCAAATGGAGAAAACATCAGTCACATAGTAAGTGAGTGTAGTAAATTGGCCCAGCGTGAATACAAATGCAGACATGATAACGTGGCGAGATACGTTATAGATACGTTAGATACGAGATAAGGATGTTAAGCGGAAATAGAAAACTCGAAAGGGCGAGTGAGTGGTACATCCATAAACTTGAAGGTGTTGCTGATGGTTTTAAGATCATATGGGATATAAACATCCAGTGTGACATTGAAGTTATTGAAGTTGGAAGACCGGATATCGTGTTTTTAGATAAAAAGAAAAAGAAAGTACAAATCATTGACATTGCTGTACCTGGAGATACACGAGTGAAGGAAAAAGAACGCGAAAAATCCAAAAGTATCACATGCCAAAAGACGAGATCAGTAGACTCCAGGGAATGAAGAAGGCCAATGTTATTCCTGTTGTAGTTGGTGCTTTAGGATTAGTATCCAATGGCTGTAACAAACATCTTGAGAAGTTGGATAAGAATCAGGCTAGATGTAATCCAAAAAACAGTGCTACTGGGTACAACCCGTATCATCGGCAAAGTTTTATCTTGTTAAGGTAATGGAAAGTGTAAAACCCCTTGAAACCTTTCGTAACTTGTTGTTACTTGCTTATTAGGGACTACCGGACTAAGGACACCCGAGAGATATGAATTGAATAAACATAATAGGGTAGGTCACTTAACAAATCCCAAAGACTTCACTGACTGAGAACTTCCCTGCTAGTTGTGGGGCCACTCTGTCAGGCAAGAAATAATAATAATAAAAAAACTTCACTAGAGGAAAAAATTCTGAAACTTTCCCAACGTAAAGTTTGAAAGTTTTTTTTTGGGTGCAACGGCTGAAGTTTTTTTAAATGAATGCAATCCTATTTTTTGAATGAATACATACAACCTTTATATATTGCAAATTATGGCTTATCGACAATTTGGCGGGAACCAAAATAAAAATGTTTCTGTTTATGATTCATCAGATGAACATTGAACGAATGACATCATTCTATTCCTCACCATTGTTATGATTTCGAAATGATTTATCATTTGTTGACTAGTTTTCAGGTCAAATAAAAAACTGAAACTTGAGAGAGCTGGTCATCCGTTAGTAATGTTTTTACTGAATATTTAATGGAAAATGACTGGCTTTGAAGCAAGGAAACACAACGAGTTAAATAGTTTATTGATTTTTTATATCATCATATAAAGATGACGTACATAGGAAGATTGGGTTGTTGTTCTCAAATAAAATCATATATATATGTTATTATTAGAAAAGAATTGTCTTGAAGATCCAAAAAATGCCAATGTGGTAAATGTGGGATGGTCACCTTCAACTTTAAATATAAACGTAAAAAATGTGAGAAATGTGTTTAACTAAACCGCTCGTTTAATTCTAATAGTCAGTTCTGTCAGAATATATAGGTATCTTATTTAATCAACCGAATAAAAAATTCTTCCGGACCTGTTACATATTACGTTAAGGACATTAATTTTCGTGGATGGTGAAAGGGCTAAATTTCGTGGATAGAAAATCTCTATAAAGGGGACACCCTATAAGGCGAACATCTTCATAAGACGGACAGTAAGTTAAGCTGAACGGAATCATTTATAGTAAAACTCTTTTATGAAAATCTCTATAAGTCGGACAAACTATAAAGCGGACATTCTATAAAACAGACACCTTTTTCTGCACCAAATAAAATTTTACCTTAAATTGACGCTCTGTAAAGAGGACACGGGATGAAAAAGACATTTCATAAAAATATGTATGATATTTCGTCATTAAATTTCTTCATTTACTTATCTTTTTGTCCAATCTTTTATAAATCTGCTCGAAGTTTTTCTGCTCACTCCAAGTCTTTCTTAGCACCAAAACATCTATACTAGACTAGCATCTTCGGGCATTAGGGAACGAACGTTCAAAAAGTACGTAACGCAAAATTTAATGACATAGGCTATCCCCCTCCCCACTCTCTGTCACGCTTTTTCCCTTTAAAAATCGTGATTTTTGGTGTCACGGAAATACCAGACACTTCCCTACCCTATGCGTACGTACTTTTTGAATGATCCCTTATCTTGCTCACCGTTGCTATTCGTCTAAAAATTATTGTTAATGGATTCTCTATAAAGTGGACATTTCTCTAAAGCGGACACAAATTTTTGCACCGATGTGTCCGCTTTAATAGAGATTTAACTGTAGTACCAGAAAAATTACATCCGTGGCTGGATGTCATCACATCACAATGTAAGTATGGTCAATTACTAAGAAAATTTGGCGGGTAAAGCGTAATTTTGAAAGACACTTTTCGGTCGTTCGTTTATCATTCATTCCGCCCCCTATAACGTCAAGAAAAAATATAAAAATAAAATTAACCACGATTTATTTATGTAATTCATATACATATAAGAATGGATGTTATTTTTGATTTTGCATAACAAAGATATAGTCTTTATAATCATATATATCATCATGTATATAGTCTTGGTTTATGCGTAAGGAAAGGTTAATCACATATAATGACTTCACTAAAGAAATGAAATATTTTCTTCGAAACAGTTATAATCACAGATAAACTCGTACCGACTCAATAAATACGTTTGGATGTGTTAGAGTTTTGTTTGCGCTTATATTTTATGGTTCAGATGATATTGTAAAAAACCAAACGTTTGCTTAGTCTATCTAAGCTTGATCTAAGTCATATTTGCCGGTTTATAAACGGTGAGGAATACCATACAAAGGGTATAAGTAAATAGGAAAAGAATGTCATAGGGTTTGTTTTGAAAGTACGGATGGTATTTTAAGAATCGGGATGTCATCCCATCTAATCCGGATGTCAATCGGTTTATCTTATATTTCCGTGGTTTGTTTTGGTTTTGACAAAAGATGTAGTAATATTATTGTCAATATTATTGTTTTCAACTAGGAAGAACAACGAAATAGTCGTCTTGTACAAACAAACAAACCATTTGCTATAATGTAAGTTGGCAGGGGACAGACAATATAAAATGCAGCTAAATAACTACTAAACTTTTCTATTTTTCTAGATGCTGTGAATGATCTGAGTGAAAAGATAGAAATATGGAGCCAGGAACATCGGAACATAAAATCGTATTTTCTGGAGGGATTATGATACTCATTATGTTATCATTATTTGGAAATGCTCTTGTTTGTTTTGCTGTTTATTATTCAAGAAATTTAAGAGCTCGTGTCAATTATTTGATTGTTTCGCTAGCAATCTCGGACATTCTCATAGCCGGTATTGCAATGCCATTTTGGATGGCATTTGAAATCACACACTATCGTAATTTATCACATGAAGCTAGTATGAGAATTATGAAGATATCTACTTTCTTTGATATTCTTGGAGGTATTGCATCCATTGCAAACCTTGTAGCAATCAGTTTTGAAAGACTATGGTCGGTCTCTTCACCACTAAAACACAGAAGATATTTAACAAATTTGGTATTGTTTTTCATGATCGCTGGTGTTTGGGTATATGCTATTTTTGTTGCTGCTACGACCATCGCATGGCAAAAATGGGAATATGTGATACTTTACAACGCAATAATTGGCTTCTTTTTCCCTTTGTTTCTTATTTTTGCTGCATATAGTGCAATATTTGTCATTGTTAATCGAAGCCCACGAACTGTAGTTTCGTCACAAGATAATTTTAAAATCAACTTAACAATATGTATCATTGTTGGTTTGTTTATCATTTGCTGGGCTCCTCATTTTATTTTTTCTGTCCTTCATTTTCATTGTGATGATTGTTATAATCATTTAATTGAAAATCTTTGGTACCGATCCCTTTCGACGTGGTTGCATTATGCCAACAGTTGTGTCAACCCATTTGTTTATGGAATTGCAAGTGCTCAATACAAGGAGGCCTTTAAGTTGGTCTTCAAAAAGATGTGTTTGTGTTGCTTCTTCAAGAATACCCGACCAACAGAGACAGATAGACCGACACTTTTGTTACAACATAACTATCAGGATCGTTCGGTTTGTAGCGACAAACTTCGAGTTGAACTTGAACCTTCACAGAAAGACAGAGAGGGCGCTACAGGATATGACCGCGATTTGAGTATGTACCCGCCCGGCGATTATCGAGCCTTACCGAACTTCTCATCTCCAAAGTCACGTAGGTGGAATTCAACCACAACGGCGGAAACAACATTTTACTCAACTTCAATGGGAGAATCAACTATAGGTGAAGAAGAAAACGCCAGTTTACAAACTGCATTATTAAATGGAACTTCGTTTTCAAACAGAGAACGTTTACCGCCCTTCATTTCTTCACAATTATAAAATCGGTCTATAACCACATAACCGACGATCTATCTACAATTATTAAGATTAAATGAAAAGAATGGCATATTTTGCAACTAAAGGTACGGAAGGACGAGATTCAATGAGCCATTGTATAAGTATCATTTCGTGATTAATTCAAACATATTGGTAGTATTGCAAAAGGTCATATATACGTAATCAATGTCATCTGGTCATAGTGAAGAAAAAACAAAAACGATATCACCACTTTATCCGTAGAAACTCGTGAAGGGAAATACACGTTTTTTCTTATAAGAAAAATTTATAAGAGCTTCAAAAACCTCCAAATCTTAAGACAATTGTAAAGAAATCCGCAGCCTCAAACTGTTAATATCCAAGTTTTGGAGACGTTTGTTTTTATATAAATTTCTGCCAAAATAATGAGAATTGAGAAAATTTTACTACTTTTTGTTACAGTTGGTATTCAGATACATCACAATGATTAAAAAACACAATAGTTAAAACAACGCAACAACGATATAATATAAGTTGCATTTTGATAAAAAAATTCAGGCGCAGGTCAAAAAACGATTTTCTTAAAAAAAAAATGCATTTCAAAAACAACAATTCGCGCAAAGTTTCAGTGGAGACATTTTATTCAGTGAATCTGTGTAATTTAAAACCAATTTCAAGGTACAGCACCTGAAGATAAGTAAAACCTTTTTAACGATTTTTGGCGAAATATTTTGGACCTTGTCATTCAAAAGTTTTCGCGATTTCTTTTTTTCATCGTGAAACTTGCCCCTTGCAAAAGTTTCTACGAATAATATTACTAAGAAAAAATATTGTTTATATTGATGGAAAACACTTTATTTATATCACATGTATATGACATTATAACTGAAAATTATTTTGCCAGTATACTGTCTGCATTTCTTGTACGTGTCCTCTACCAAGGAGTGAGGCTAATTATTCTGATACTTTGAGGCTAGACTTACACTGCATGAGAAAAGCGAGGTTTACAAGCTTCGATTTTCGGCTACGATATCATCTCACAACATACGTCTCGGCTAATGTAAACGCATTGCCGATTTACCGTTTTTTATGTCGTAGGACTCTTACGACACTGAAAATGTCTGTGGATTGTGTACAGATTTTCCGACGTCGTAGCCGACAATCGTAGCGTGTAAACCTTGCTTTAATCCGTTTTAGCTAATTACATCATTCGCACTTTAAGAAAGATTTGGTCACTTTCAAGGGTAAAACAATGTGTCCGGGGGGGGGGGGGGGGTTAAAAAAAACCTTGTCGGTTTGTCATTGGAATTTAAATGGGTAGATGAGTTGGTTAAATGGTATTGATTGGGATATGCCTTTTAACAGGACTAAGTGTTGATGACCGGGTATAATTTTTAACCGAATGTGTCCTCAATGTTTTTCCTAACCTAGTGCCTAACAAAGTCATTACTGTCAGAAAAAGGATTCGTTATGGATGACACCTGAGATAAAGGACACTTATTCTCGAAAAAGCAAAGTTTATAGACGTTACGTTAAAAATGGTCGTAATGTTCATGATCGTCAATTGACGTCTCTTATCGTGAAATTACCATTCAGTGTAGACTTTCCATTAAAAATGCAAAAAATGGTTATTTCACTAGGCTTGGCAATACGCTAAATTACCCAAATATTGGCGCTAAGAAATACTGATCTACTTTAAATCAGTTGCATAAGCGGAATACACCTAAAATACGTCCTATCAGAGATGACAGAAACATCATTGATGTTTCTGAAAAAGCAAACATTTTCAATGGCTTTATTGCCCAGCAATGTTTTGTATTGAGAATAGGGAGTATTACTCCCGGATATTATACTTACGAATCAACGCTTACATTTGATAGATCTTGACGAAGCAAAACTTCTCACACTCATTCGCGCATTAGATGTAACTAAGCCCATGTTTAGGACGATATCTTTATTCGAATGATTAAAATTTGCGATGATTCCCTGGTAGGACCGCTGATGAACATCTTTATATTCTCATTAGCTTCTGGCAAGTTCCCCAGCAATTGGAATAAAGGAAACGTAGTTTAATCAAGAACTACAGACCAGTGTCTCTTTTGCCGATATTTAGCAAGCTTTGTGAAAAGTGTACACACATTTTATAACTATTTTGAAACCAATAGCTTTTTCATCCCTTGTCAATCAGGTTTTCGAAAGGGTGACACTCGCATATCACAGCTGTTATCCATGACAACAAGGTTTCGATGACAATCCTTTATTGGACACTCTTGGTGTCTTTACGGATATATCTGAGTCAGAGTCTGGCATGATGGTTTGATTTTCAAGCTAAAGTCATTAGGTATATCTGGTCCATTGCTATCTCTCATTCGCGATTTTCTATGTGATAGGTTTTAGAGAGTAGTACTAAATGGGCAAGTTTAGTGGTGGAAGCATGTTTAGGCAAGAGTACCCCAAGGTTCTATTCTGGGACCACTTTTCTTTTTAATTTTCATCAATGATCTCCTGGATGAGCTTGAATCCAAGACTAAAATCTTTGCTGACGACACTTCTTTATTTTCGCTTGTATATAATCATATTCAAAAGTTCACATGAGTTAAATAGAGAGTTGGGAAAAATAAGTGAGTGAGCTTATCAATATTTTTTAATTCAGATCCTTCAAAGCAAGCAGTCGGAGTTTATTTTTCCAGAAAAGTTGCTAATCATCCAGTCATCTCTTTTAACAACACGGCAATATCAGACTACGAATGTTAGACCTCACCTGGATAATGGAGACATCATATACGATTATCTTGGTAATTCAAACTGCACTCAAAAAAGCGAATCGGTTCAATATAATGCCTGTCTCGCTATAACAGGCTGTTTTCGTGGTACTTCTAGAGAATCTATATTCTGAGCTTGGTCTTGAAAGTTTAGCTGACAGGCGTTTTAGTAGAAGACTTTTCTTTTTCTTCAAGATCGTCAATGGTCTTGTTCCGTATTATTTGTGTAACTATTTGCCATCTTAGGAGGAGACCTCCCATATATTCTATAGAGGCTCGCACAGAACGTTATCGTAACTTCTTTTTTTTCACAACTGTACTCACTAAGTGGAATAACCTTGATAGTCGTATAAGGTGTCCATCAATTTCTAGTCTAGAAGGTGCAATTATTGAATTTCTAGTTCCAAAACCTGCTCCAACATTCAGGGGTCTTATCTTACTCGCTTGGCTGAGGGTTGGGTTTAGTCACCTACGAGAGCATAAGATTAGGCATAGGTTTCTAGATACGATTAATCCTTTCTGTAATTGTCAGACTAATTAAATAGAATACACAGAACATTACCTATTTCATTGCTCTAATTACTCCAACGAAATACTAGTTTTATTTGACAGCCTTTAAACGCTAAATATAGGTCCAAACCCGCTAAATTCTTCCTTTTTGTGCAGGCTTCTTCTATATGGTGACTCAAAGTTCACAAATGAGGTAAATCGCGAGAAACTTGACTTTTTGTTATGAAAATTATCTGTGATTCAAATAGATCTAGTGGGCTTCTTTTTTAAACTCTCGATTATTCTTTTTGTTTTGTTTTTTGTTTTTTATTTAGAATATTTTATTTTGGGTTCCTGTTCCTGGCGATATCACTCAGAGTGACTTACAGGAGTATGAATTCTATCCTTTTTAATTTATGTTTTTGTATATTTATCATTATAAAGAAAAATGTGTGGAAATGTTAAAATATCACTCCATAAAATTTTAATTACAATTGTTTGTTGAGGAATAACAACTCTTGACTACCACTACCACCATTTAGCTAGAAACTTTATTGATCTGTAAACCAATAATTATAAGTAGTGTGATCGTATCAGAAATGGTATCCAATATTCGAGACCTTTCATATGAAGTTCATTTCGAAATTTCAGGATTTTGAAGCCCTGGCATGCTCTATGATCAAAAAACTGATTTTGAATGTAGATACTCTCAATAGGTGACAAAAAAAATTATTTTTTATTTTGATTTGATAACAATTAGCAAAAATTCGAGTTATCAATCTGGTGGACTACAACTTTTGAGACCAAACTCGTTTTTTGACAAAGAACAGGAAAAACAAGCTCTTTCTTATCAATTGATGAGAAGCTCTGAAACTTTAGACTTTTTTGAAAACTGATCCATCCATCACTGTAAGTATTGATTTCGCTCGTAGATCTCTCGGTCATTAGAGCCATAAATTTTGGATTGCTTTTCCTGAATTTATCATACTTTTTCCTACATAATAAAATCTGTCCGAAGATATTTCCATACCTGAAACGGGACCGAAACTTTTGGTTTTTCATGTAAGTAACTTTTGAGACCACTGAGAAAATGGCTTTACAATCCTGGAACCCTGAGTAGAGACCGAGTAGTTGGATACACGTTTTTTATAAGCTCAGCCTCAAATATTCTTATCTTGAAACGCAAATATTTCGAAATACACACTGGTACCCCCTAAGATTTTAGGCTTAAATTGCTTCTAAAGCCAAGTTCTTTTATAAAACCATTGAAATACGGAGATTTCTCAGCCTCAATATGCTTCACTCATATGCTTACAGACGTTGTGTTTATAAAAAATGTGTAAGCTATTTCGCTTAGCTTTGTACTGCGCTGTAAATATGCTGGCTAGAATAAGGGTCTGCGATACAATTTCTTTGTGAGTTCATCTACCTCTTTAATCGATGGAAATGGCGAGGCTGGTATAAATCATATTAATCCTCATCAAACAGAAATATAAGAAATCCAGTACTGAAGAAATCACTGCCACTCTTGCGTGCGAAATAAACGCCCACCCCGCGCTTGTTTATTTATTCTTTTCTGACCCCCCCCCCCCCCCTGATTCTATGACTCTTGTGGTTTTTATTTAGAATGAAGTTTTTGAAAAATTTAACTTTCGTCACGTTGTCCGAAATGTTTTTGTCCAATAACTGATAAGGGTAATTTCTCTGGCGTGTCAAATTTTTCGATCTTTTTCCAACCAGAACATCTTATTTCCAACCCCCCCCCCCCCCTCCCCTTTTTATGAATTTTCAGTCCTTTATGCTAACAAATTGTTTTTCAGTGTAGAAAATGAAAAACCATAAGAGTGAAAATAAAAAACTATTTTATTGAATAAGAAAGAAAGGAAATCTTCTGTTCATTAAATCATATTTTGCAGCGAAAGGATGGATACACCTACCTTATATTTAAAATAATGCTTCGAAAAAACAACCCACACTATTTTTCCAACCCCTCTATCAGAGAGTAAATCGTCTGACCTATAGTTTTGCGTCTGATAGTATTTACCCTGGAAGGAAACATCAATGAACCGATTGAATTGAAGGGATCGCTTACTTGTTCGTGTGACGTAAATCATTGTAATTTGTTTTTTTCACTTTCCAATCTCCCCCCCCCTTCCCCTGGAAATTGCTTATTAGAATTTTGGAAATTTTCCAACCCCGTCTAATCATTAGGACACGCCTTGTCCTTTTTTACTTGGCACAGTAGAGTAACCATTTGGATTGTGGAGCAACCTCGATTAGGGCCTTTTCACTTCGCTTTTTTGAATATCGCTTGCCCAGCTTGCTTAGCTGGGCGCTCGTGAGGCTCTGGGATCGAAACACACAAGTGTGGACAATTTCCCAGGAAGGAGGGACTGGGACAATTTCAGACCACCACTGTAAGAGGAAAGTCTATAGCAAAATATACTTAAAAAACCAGTCATCTAGACATCATTTTTGTCTCATTCAACCACAGTAAAATATTTCACACAATCAATCAAAAAGTTTTTTGCCCAATGCTTAATGCTTAATGCCTGACGCAAAAATGAAAATTGAAGAACTCGGCACCAATTTTTGGAAGTACAAGCCCTAGAGCTGGGCTGGTTAGTAAGTAGAAACAAAAAAAGCCTGGAAAAAGTGCCTGTATTTTGTTTTCGTTAAGCTCGTTTTTGGTATAAATTGACAAATTGAAACTCATTGATTATTCATGAAGCAGAAACTTTGATCATTCTGAGGAGAATCTATCGGAATTTTGTCAGAAATACCTAAAAATTAATCTCTTTGCCTTTTAAAGGTTTTAGGTTGAATGGTGGTCTACCATCTCAAGGACAAAGACAATTTTGGTCGCGGAAGCATTTTTAATTTTAGTGCGAAATATGTTAAAATTCAAAAAAGTGCGTTCTCACCAAAAAGTTGAACAGGAACAAAATTGATTTGAAAATGTATTTTAACTCCCCAACCTCGTTTGAGTGCTGGCGTCAGCTTAAACTTGCAATTATGTTTTGTTGTTTGTCGTAATTTTCCTCAATTTCAATGTAGATCATAGGAAACAAAGGTGCATTTGAACATGATTG
>JAUBWS010060300.1:0-12775 GCA_032270445.1 Darlingtonia californica | reverse complement strand
CTTAAAAACTCTTATTTCTTCTTTATAATAAACGACTGTGGGTACGAACGAAATATTTTTTGCTGATATCAGCATTTTTTGAGAAATTTCTATATTTTACCCTCTTTTCTTTCACAAGCAATATCTAAAGGTTTGAAAGAGCTTTTGCACTACTGTTTTGATATTATAATAGCTGAGCTAAAGACCTTTAGTAAAGTAAACTTTTAGATTGTCACAAAAGTCAAGTCAAAAACTTCAAAAATTATTACACTTTTTATATTTACACTTTTGGCGAGCCATCTTTAAATTATCTCTACACTTAAAGCATTTAAAAAGTTATCACAACATTTTGGTCGGGGGTGGGGGCGATGATTGGTCTTAACAGCTAAAATAAGAAAGAACGAAGAATATAATTAACTGTATCGTTAATTGACTTTTGAAAATTTTACGATCCTTTTCAAGTTTTCTCGATATTTTTTGATCTACTATATTTTTCTCGAAACAAGATATCTTGCTGGAAAGCTCTTTTTAACCATGACGTCACCATTTTCAATATGACGTAATCATAAAAATTTTGCCACCCCTTTTCTGAAGAATGCTGACGTTAATACATTTTTCAGGCAACCTAGATCTTTATTTGCTTCTTATTGACTCTGATTAAGCTTTCAAATGAAGAGGTCAATCATTTCATTTTAACGTTTTTATGGCAAGTTACGCAATTTTCAGTCAAAAATGGCCAATTTTCGACAAATTCACTGAAAATGGCAGTTTTAGCCACCATCAATAACTTTAAGAATATAAATGGTGTTAACTTCAAACTTTTGTCAGATGTTACTTGTGCAAGAAAAATTGATTGACGTTAAAAAATCTGACATATCAGTCAAGACGTCATTTTTTAAATTTTTGGCGTTACGTCCATAATAACAAGTGGTGGGCGTTGTTCTGGGCGTTTGATCTAAAATAAATTTCTTTTTTTTTCAGAATCAAAATACAGAACAAATTTATGTTTTTAAGTTTTTGTAGCTATCCCCCATTGGCTTTTTGCTTTCTGTAGATGAGTCCAAAAATTAACCAAACTTCGTAAATTTGTCTTTTACGCCTGTTCTAATAGTTTTCATTACAATAAACCTCGTACTTACCAGGAAGCCAATTTCTCGTAAATTCTACTACTTTTCATTGTTACGTTAGTGCAGAACTTTTGTTTCGCGTCTTTCCATTACAAATTCCTGTTAAAGTTCCTCTTTGGATTATTGTTTATTCATCCTTCAACTTCGAACCCTATTTTGATAGCGCTCGCGCGGCTCGCTCGGATGGACGTTCATGGGAGAGAGACTGATGGATTGGCTCTTCTGATTGGACGAATTTATCATTTTATTTGCACAATAAACATTGAAATACGAATTTTTCATAATAAATACTGACGTCATCATAGATATTTATCTTTCATCTTTATCAATATTTATTTCAACTCTTATGTTTTGGTCTTTGACTGAATAAATTTGACTTCCAGAAAAATCGGGAATGGAATAAAGGCATTTAAAATCTGCATTTTATGCTAACGTGGTGAACACAGGGCGATTTTCTTCTACTCTCAAGAACTTTCCGAAAAGCGAAATATTTACTTTCTTTATGTGACTGCCTCTTCAGAGCAAGGATGGTTTGAAATATATATTTCTGTTAAGCAATGATGTCTTGAAGTATGTATTTATCGTATTAATATGCTATCTATTGTTTAATGTATGTAGTTCTGCGCACGCTCGACAGAAAACCAAACGTATCTAATCAAGTAATTTTTTTCGATACGAAGTTTTTGAGCGTAGAAGACCACGGTAACTTTATACAGACGTGCGCTAAGAAAGGTTTTTGCTTTATCATGCTGCAAAAAACTATCTAAAAATTATTCCCAAAATGAAAACAAAATGGTGTATAGCCTGGTTTTCATCAACGCAATTCTATCAAATGAATCAACGGTAATTTGATTGGTGCTTTATTGAAAGAGAGAATTCTGCGGATGTTAAGGCCATTTCGTCCCACAATTACATACTAACGAAAACAGGTTATTAATGAATTTTCAAAATTACCGTAAGGAGACATAATTTGCGGAACAAATTTTCGCGAATTTAATCTTCACCAAATATTTTTGGAGGACTAATTCGCGGAAATAAATCCACGCAAAAGAAATTTTTTTTCGTAAGATTAGTGGCTCCATCTTGTTATTTTTTAAAGCCAAAATCGCAAGAGAAAAACATACTAGGGAAAAATGGACCTGCCCTTAAAAGACGAAATTTGCGATAGAAACGTATTTTCCATTGAAATAACTTTAACGAATTAAACACTGCTATTGTAAACTCATTTTTGAGGTTAATCACAGTATATTTATATTTATTATTTATTTATTTTCCCCACTTAAATATCTTAATATGATAAGATAAATTTAATTTTTGAAAGATTCAAGAAACTTTGTGACAAAAACTTTCCCGGATGACCGATAGAAACAATTTTTAAATTTATTTCGGTAGAAGGACTTGAGTTGGAGTTAGCATAAGAAAATCCCAAAAGAATTGACATTCGCGAAAATAAATCCATATATTAAAAAGAAAAAAAAATTTGACGTTTCGACATTTGTTGTTTCATATTCATATTTTCATACTTTTCTTCCACAAAAATCGATTCGCGCAAGTCAATCCATGCGACAATTTGTCCCTAGCATATTCGTCCATGTATTTTGTTTTGTTGTTCTTATCCATTACAGTACCTTAAGATAATCAATTTTCGCGAGGAATATTTTCCGCGAAAAAAACTTTCATTTCGGGAGCATCTATTTTCTTCTTTAAAACTTATAATAAAATTCTCAGACAAATAATTGTCAATATTTCAAACCTTCTTTATTCATTTTTAAGACTAGTATAAGCAACAATACATTGATAATACGTAATTATAATATCATTACAGCATTAATTTTCGAAATCTTATTTTCAAAAATTTCACGAGCATTCATTTTTGTCAATTAGGGTCTTGAAGAAATTTCGCGAGCTCTAATTTTCGCGAATCAGGGCAAAATTCAAGAAATTCGCGAAAATTAATGATCTCAAGGTAATAGAACTTATGGTAGATAACTAAATATTTTTCACATGTGAGAACCAGCTACTTAATGTTTATTAAGTCAAGTTACTTATTCAGCCACAGAAAAACTTAGAGTATTGTACATTAAAAATGTGCTAGAAGTAAATGAAATGTTGGCTATTATTATTGTTTTTGTTTGTATTAACTGTCTTTATGGTGCATACTGGGAAAAAAAAACCATTATTCCTGCAGGCTTCAATTCGGATGGTAACGAAGAGTACCATTTTTTCAAGGATATTTGGCCTGATTTTGCTGAAGATGCACGCAAACAAGCCGATGCCTATTGGAACAAAAACGGTAACACTCTTCAGGGGTTTCGAATGGATTTTGAAAAGTACACAGGAATGAAAGGAGCTGATGATATAAACTATGAAGAAATGATTGACAGAACATTCGAAGAAATCGAGAAGCTTCCTATCGATAAGCAAACTAGTCTCCTTGGAACAGTTAATGAAATTATAACAAAACGATCTAAAACTTATTACGAACATTATGGGAATATCAAAAACAGTAAAGAATTAATGAATAACATGCAACATGACAAAATTCTCAAAAAATGGAAGGATTTTAAAGAGAAATTAGAACAAGTTATTCAAGAAAGAAAAGGAGAAAGAAAAAGAAAGCAAAAGGAGACTCAAGAGGAGGAACAAAAAAAGAATGAAGAATATTGGGAAAAGTTTGATAAGATGCGAGAGGAGGAAGAAAAAACTAAAAAAAAACTTGAAGAAGAAAAGAAGCAACAGAAAGAAACGGAAAAAGACCTGAGGAAAATAAAGAAACAACAGAAAAAATTAAAACAACAACAACTAGAACTAAAAGAAACAAAAGAAGAACTAAATAACCAAGAAGAAATGAAACAACAGAGCCAGGAGCAACAAGAAGAAAAAAGCGAAAACATTTTAAACAGAATGAAAAAGAAAGCTGGCGATTGGAAACTTTGGCTTTCCCAAAATTCCAGAAAATTGTTGGATAAACTCAAAACCCTCTTCTCCTCAGGAAATGAAACGCCGCAAAGTGTTTTACAAGAAGCTGATTCAAGTGGTTGGATTAACTGGATAAAAACAAGATTGCATATGAATCCCGTTTTTGATAAAAACATAAAACGTTAAAAAAAGTGATTCGTGCACCCGTGGGGGCATTAGGGACCTTACACAGTGAGGACGGCGATGTCATTAAGAATGTTATTTTTAGATAATACATAGAATCTCTAGCGTGTAATTATCAGGAGAATTTATTTCAAAGTAACGATATTGTCAAGATTTATGGTGAAAGTCATTAGTAGTAAATGTAATGATTTACATTGCCGTTGCAAACTGCAAAGACGACTTGAAAAAGCTTGTTTTATTGTGAAAGTTTAATTTTGAGATGCTATATGTGCTGTGAAACTCCCGTCCTCCAAAAACAGTGTCTTTTTCCAATATATTTAGGTTAGGTTCAGAGAACATGAAAATGTACTTTAATTATTTTGAGAAATATTTTCAATATTTTTGTCTTTATTTTCAAATTAAGCTCAGGTAGGTTAAGTAGGTTGGGTATGTTCAGGTACGTTAAGACAGTTAAGTAGGTTCAGAAACTTAAAAAGTACTTTCGTTTTTGGTGGAGACAGAACTTTTGGAAGCCTAAGGACACGAAAATTCAAGGACACGAATTTCACGGTACAGCTATAGTTTGTGAAAAAGAGGGATTGTTTCTGTGAATAATATTGACTCAATACAATAATATTTAGACTCTGTAACCCAAAAAGCAGTCCATATTTCACTCTACCAATTCAAATTCAAGTTACGTCCCCGTTCTATCTGCGTAAGGTGCCTATTGACGACCGACGGGGAAATGCCGCGGGAGATTTCATAATTGACCCTGTTAGAGACTACTGAAAGTAAAAAAAGGTATAGCATGTTAGAATTTTTTTGACAAAGGTCGTTTAATCTTGAAAAGATATACCCCACACGAGACATTTCAGATAAATTCCCAACGTTGGTCTAGAGTTTACACAATTCGCGATCCTATGTGGGGCTGGATCACAAACGCCTCCTTCGGTTCATATATTACGTCAAAACTTACCTATTCGTACTTGCAGAAAGGAATTTTTATTCGCGCTTAATTACGAGTAATAAAAATCATTTGCTATGACATATATAAACAGTTTTTAACTTTCTTTATAGATAAGCTGTTTCTGTTTCAACTGTTTCTGTTAAAGACCTGAATTGAAGTTAGCTAACTTAAAACCGAAAAATATTGATAAATGATAATAGAAGTATATCTATGCATTGTTCGTTATGTGACGACTTGATATCTTTTGGAATAATTTTATAGGACTATCGACATAAATGAAAAACAGTAATGCAAAATATATCAAATGTATTAGTGACTAAAAATTAATAAAAATACAATTTAGACTCAATAAGTGGAATACTTAAAGGGACAAATTAAAAGTATACTAGTGAAAGAATAGAAAGTTTCTTAAGCCTGGTTCACACTTGTTTGCGTCTGCGTCTGCTTCATTCCGGAAGTTTTTGAAACAATAGAAATTGAATAGAAGTGAAGAAGACGCATCTTGCGTTGTTGCTTGCTTCATTCTCTTCAATTTCTATTGTCTTTCTTAATTGCACTTGCGTCTGCGTTAAAACTGCTTCACAAGTGTGGATCAGGCTTTACAAAGCGAATCTTGTTATAATGCACAATGGTTTGTATGAAATATTGAACCTCACTTATGCAGGGTCCCACTAGTCTATCAGATATACCGCTCCGGGCATTTTGCCCTCCTCCTGGTCTATAGGCTAACGTCCAAAACCCAGTATGTCAAAATCGTAAAATATGGACCATGCGCAGTAGCTATTTCTACCATAACAATAGTATCACCACAACAACATGAAAAAAGAGCCAATCTCATCGCTTTGTTACGAGCACTGTTAACCAATCAGTGTGACTATTCTTAACAATCGAAGTTTAATGTTTATAGTTTCCAGGCTTCTAAATTACTTACCTTAGGACGTTAGCCGATAGACCAAGAATCAAGAGGAGGGGAAAAAAACCCGGAACGGTTTATCGGATAGACTAGGGTCCCACTTATAGAGAGTCTACTAAACGAAAATATTTAGCTATGCAAAAATATCGTAGTAGACCTTCGGTTTGCGTGTCTTCACATTGGATTCGATTGCGTAGGCAACTCTCAGGAGAAGATCCTCTCTCCACCATGGTGCCATTATTTGAACAGGAATTGGAAGATTGTTGGTTGGACTGTAATCAACCGGTAAAGCGATACATGGGATTCCAGTCAGATTTCCGATAAAACTAGTCCTGCAAAATAATTTATTTGAAGTCTCATATTAACTATATCTTTCTCAAAAAATCATACGTGTGCATTTTTTTTACGCATGGCTAATGGCAGGCCTGCGGTTATTTCGGACGCAGAGTATGTAAATAATGTTTTTTTTAGAATGTACAATTTTTAACGTGACATCATGACCAAAAGAGCATGGTAGAATGAATTATAAATTATGGATTATAAATCCATAGTCATTTAACTCAATTACTTCATTTTCTTAATTTACATCCGCTATTTTTCTAATGACAGCACATTGGAATATTCTCTTCCATAGGTGTTCTTAAAAATGATATGATATGAAATAAACATTACTTTTGAATAAGTTTTGAATGAATCTCAACTCAGAAATGTTACCTGAAGCTCTATATCCATCTTAGAAAATGTGACTTGAACTTTCTTAAATCTGGAATATATCTTCATAAAGCGCTCCTAAAGAAGTTATACGCCCTCCAAGTTACTGGAATGGATTCTCTACCCTAGTAAAGGAATCACATCGCCTACCAGACACTTATATTATATGATCGATACACAGAACCATGATGCAGAGTTTCGTGAGATCCTTTTTATAACTTTTCAAATCGCAGAAAAGTAACTAATAAGTTACGACACTAACATGCTATTGTAAAAAAACCTTTCTTTTCTCACATATTTTGAACCCTGATTTGTTGCAATTCTAGGGCCATTTTAAAATTCCGCTTTTATCAAATTCATTTATAATATAATGAACATACTACAGAAAAAGTGTGCAACCCCCCCCCCTCCTGGAAAAAATTTTGTCGGCAAATCCTACTTATTCTGTACTTTGTCGGATAACTTTTACGGGTCCACGTAGACCGCACGTTCAAAACTTAAGATTTCGTGTTAGAAATTTGAGTGTTATCAACACTAATTTGTCGTCGGGAATGCGTTTTAAGCCAATCTGGAGGGATCTAAGTTCAAAATTTTCTCTGGCGCGTCGGACCCAACCATGGTGGGTCCTCCCACGTCACAAAACAAAGCAACTTCTTTGTCGAGTATGCTCGTAAAAATATAGCTCACTCTGTCGGAAAATTGTCAATATCTTGTCGGCAAAAATTGACAATTACACCCCCTGGAAAAATGTCACGCCACGGCCCTGCTTCACGAAAAAATCAGTTATTGAAAAAAGTATTACTTACCTACAAATGCGTACTGTTTCGTTCAAGTTGGAATAACCGTTTTTCTCTCTTGATGACGTCACCTCAGGTTGGTACGTCCCAAACACTAATGAAAATTAAGAATACGTATTTACACCTTAGGCCTGCTTTATATGGCCGCATTAATGTTGCGTCGAATACAAATCCGTAAGCCTGCACTTATAAAATTGACGTTGTAGTCTGGTTACTTTTTGTAGTAAAGTAACGTCTATGTCTTATGCGCAGGTCGCTAGAATTACATTTGACGCGACGTTAGTGTGACCGTATAAAGTAGGCCTTGACGACATTCTTAAGTGCAAACAAGAATTATTACGACATTACAGAAGCAATTTTTGCCCAAAATCACAATAATAAATGCAATGCAGAAAAAAGCATCAAAAATCAAATTTTCGCAATAATATTGTCAAGGGATTATGTGATCTCGATTCGAAATTTTTCACAATCGGTTGATCCTGAGGGGAAAGAAAATTTTGCAAATAAGAGCTCCTAAATTGCCTGAAAATGCATTACTTTTGATTAACTAATAGAAATAAAAAATCTCTATTTCGTGGGTGTGTCGGATAGAATTTCTCAATTTCTATTCTGCCAAGGATTGCTGAAAATTTAAAATTTTGCGAAACGATTCAATAATGTTTTTTTTTTGCTTGAAATTGCGATTGAGAGAGAATATTTGGATTTTTAGGCGCCTTAGATAGCTAGAAAACACACCATTTCAGTTCTTTTGGACGAAGCTAATGGATGTTAGTTGATAAAAGATACAACACAATAGAATGAACGAAAAAACCATTCAACTGATCTAACCGTTACGGAAATGTTAGTCTGTCTGAAGTTTCACAAAAAAATGACTTATGGTCTGTAAAATACACAACCACAAGAAATATCATAATGGCAAACATTTTTTCATTCTGAAACTTTAGACATATACTAACATTTTGGTGAAGGTTAGAATTGGACTATGAGAAACTGGGTTGCATATTTTCATTAGCATACAAAATTCTTAATTGATCTTTTGATTATCTTTTATCATAAAAGGTGCTATGATTAATTTAAATATAAATTTAAAACTCAATGAAAATTAATTTTTTACCAAACAAAATTCATTAAAAACGTCTCGTTTGAAAAACTGAAAATTAGAATCAATGGGTTTGTAATTTCGGTTATGTCTTAAAAAAATCGAATAAACTATATGCGTTTTGGAAAATAGAGGTAGTGTCCCGTTTTTCCAAATAACTTTCTTGTTTGAATATTTAAGCTTTTCCAACTGTATGATAAACATATCTTATCGGAGCAAAAGTTTGTCGGCTAAAGGTTCCGTCGGTCAAAAAGTTGGATAATATTGAAACACTTCCTCGTCAAATAGGAATTGTTGTCGATAAAGATTTTTTTGTAAACGGACAAAACTTTAGTTACTTATCACCGACGAATTTCACCGATAAACTACATGGAAAGACTGTTGGGGATCTTACATGGTGCAATAATCACATCCACTTGCGTGAAAATATATTTCAGCGCATTCATACAACGCGTCCGCTGACGTGCGCTTGTAATGTATTCATTGGCTGATAACGAGCGACCAAACTTGAGTGAAGATGCGACATCGACATTCTGTAAAGATTAAACACAGTTCTGAGGTTAAAATAGTTAGGAGGAGAGATGAGGGGGTATTTGGGCGGGAAAATAGTTAGGAGGAGAAATGCGGGGGTATTTGGAACACTTCAACAAAATCGTGAAGCATTTTAACAAAAAAAAATTCAAAAAATCACGTGGGGGGGGGGGGGGGTTCACAAATATTGCTTGAATTCGTTTCATGGTAAATCGTTTCAGCTTTTCGAGTGGTGCGATTTAAAATCGTTTCAAATTCATATCAGCGACGTCAGGTAGCCAAAACTGAAATCGTACCAATTCGTTTCATATTTTGAGATCATCAGGTCAAGTCGTTTCATCAAAAGCATAACTCGTTACGATGAATTGAAAAATCGTTTCAGAGAAAAACAAATTCGTTTTAATAAACAGGGAATTTAGTTTCACAAATTAAAAAAAAATCGTTTCGATAGACAGAAAAAAAATCTTTTCACATCTTCTAATGAGCAAGCCCCCTTTTCCCATAGACCGTAACATTTGCACTTGGTCCCTGATGTGCCCCCCTTATCAAGAGTATACTGTACTATCAAAATGACTCCATATAAATGACATACCAAATCGTCGAAGTTATTGCAAAAAAGATGATCGTTCACATGTCCCATCTCTGAAAGGATCACTTTACTAAGTGCACGATATGTCTCCTATAACAAGAATTTTATTTCATTTTGTGACCATTTAAAACCCTCTCATACGTTGCACGCAAGTAAAATTTCCCAGTGGGCAAAATAAGTAAAAACCCAATATGGAGGAGTGTTTTTCTTTTTTAACCGGCACGCAATCCTGCATGCCGTTTAAAAATAAAACACTCCTCCACATGGGTTTTTCACGATTTTGCCCACTGGTTTACCTCTTTTTCAGGAAAATGAAATTCAACTATGGTTGCATTGTGCTTTGTCTTCAACCAATCTACGGCTGATTTAAAAAGAAGCATACTGTAAACTAAATCTCTTATATTTAAAAGTTGAGTCACCGAATTGAATTACGTAGGGTTCGTATGACAAAAAGTCATACGAAATGTCATAGACTTATTGCAGTTAACGCTTTGTAATATTTCACTGGGTAAAGGAGAAAGGAGTTGCGGAATTTCACAGCGTTGGGAGAAATCGACGTGGAAATCGAATACGGTAGGAAGTGCCTACATTACATAATCTAACTCAACAAAAGTTTTCTACTGCAAGTTTACCCCTACCAAAAATAAATATCTAAAATGAATAAATGTCTAGAATGAAAACAGACATCCTAAATAGGAGGAGGGGTTGGTGGTTTGTCTCATTTATATTTAGCTGAGTTGCAAAAAAACTAGTTAATAAGGACATTAAGAACAATGTGGTTTGACAAAGACAGGGTGCGAATTGGTGGTTCTCCCTTTGGGATTCTTTGAAAACAGTTTTGCCTCAACAACTTGGATCCTAGAAGCCAGCTTTGATTGGCTTTTAATAAAGTGGAAGATATCAACATTTGTTTAACAGTTAGACAAAAAATGCGGGGCCAAGAATTTAAAGCATTCACATATTTCAGGGAAAATTTTTCTTGAGATCCAAATTAAGTTCTAAAATTCTATGCCCAACAGGATACCTTTCATAACACCTGCTTTTAACTCCGGATGGCAATCCTAAAACAATATAAATAATTAGTTATAAAAACATTTAAGTACCAATTAGAGAGAGCGTAAAGGGGATTTAAAGCAACAAAGTTGTGAAATAAATGGAATTCGCTGTAAAACAAAAAATGAATGCTGAAAATTTAAGTTTAGGGATGCCCTATACTAACAAAAGAAGCAGTCTAGAAATAAGAATGTGAAATGACCGAAAAAGAGAAAAATTTGTTCAATGTCAAATTTTTTGGCGCTTTTTATTTACCCAAAAATGCCCAGAAATGTCGAAATCCGATATCTTGATGTCAGATCATTGCCCGCTTACTAGGTTTTGCGCAATATTGAATCATTTCAAAAGTGTTTGCTTTTTGATCAACTTTTTGAATCAAATGGATGTTTAAACAACATCATGTGATAGTATAGATAGACTCTGGTTCATTTCTTACCTCAAAAAAGGCAATGTCTAGACCAATTCGCATTTCAGATAAATTGGTATTCTCAAAGTCTCCTAAAAACACCGGCGGTTGTGATAAACCTAGTAAAAATATTGAAGAATAAACTGTCATAAAATTAGAGGGAACTAATTTTTCTGGTAAGTCCTTGCTGCGCCCCTGATAATTGCACTGGTGAATGTTTCGTATTTTAAAAGTCACCGTGGATTGAAAAATGCAATCTTCAACAGGGCGGGGACCAGCTATGAGCTTGTTTGCTATACACTGGGTCTACCGACACAAGTTCTGAACCGAGCAAGTTGGAAGATTGGTAGCTATAAACAGAATATCTGGTTGTGTATAAAATACTTCACGGTGATTGGTGGTAATATTTGAGATTTTCGCGAACATTTATAAACTGACATCAGAAAATCGTGTACTATATTCATTTCGTTAAGGTGCGTGAAATTCTTAGTAAGTACAAAAATGTCATTACTTTGCCAGTTTTCTTGGTCTTTACCAGCAAGAAATCCTAAATAAAAAACGACAAAAGAAATAGAAGTGTTTTTAAAAAGCAAAATTAACGTTGAGGCAAAATCTCGCAGTTCTCTGGAATTCTTTCAAAATTAACTTAAATAAACACAATTTCGGATAAAGCAACTCTCGAATCGGCGAAAATTAACTCTCGCCAAAATAGTGATCCACAAAATATTCACTCTACAGTAATTGTTTTTGTAAGCATAGCTCTGCCCAATGTCTACGGTAAGTATGCTTAGCATTTTACAGCTTTTTATCCCAAAAATATGTCCATATGCTTAGAGCTTTTATAAAATTTAAGGGTAAATCATCCATTTTAAATGCTTATATGAAGGGAAAGTAGGCTTATAGCTGTTATGCTTATAAAAAACAAGTATATTTTAAGGCTTGGTGTAGGAATTTAGGCAACTGATTATAGTTGTATGGATGTCAGACGGTATGGCAAGTTCTTGCTGGAGCCGTACTAAGGCGCTGAAGGCGTTAGTCACCTGAATGGCGGTCCCGTGTTCTAATCCCTTGCAAGGTTTTCGGTAGTCAATTTCATCAGTCTACATTGTGTCCTGAGTGTTTCAAGGCAGGCAGGACCGTCATTGATAGTATTTTATAAAGAACTAAAGAGGCTATATCTTTGGATATCATGCCATATCATATCACGCTGCATGGCACAGTAACGGGGAAATTAATTATTGACATGTATAACTGGCGAATTATTATTCTTTTACACCTCTTCTTCATTTTAAACGTGCTCTGGATCAAAGTTAAATACACTAAAATATTAGATCAGATTTGATATTCTAGATTTCACTGTATGGTTCCATTCTCACAAACAAGACTAGTAGCAAGTAGTTTTTCTAGTAAACAAAATTCCAGCCTAAATCATAATATACTCTATAGCAATAAGTCAATTATATATAGACCTTACCATACGAGAGAGCCGTATCTCTGACATCTGCACAAAGAGGTCCTAAAC
>JAUBWS010060278.1:0-15712 GCA_032270445.1 Darlingtonia californica | reverse complement strand
TTTAAGGTTAGAAGTCGGTCATTTCAGCTAATTTTCCAAAAATTGAAAATTAAGATTAAATTAGGCAAATTTTTAAAATTCAAATAATCGTAATTTACAAAATTTGGCAGTTTTCAAATTTTTAAATTCAAATATTCAAATGGCGGTTTCGGTGCACGGATTATACACGCATCCGTTATAACTATCCAAGATAAACTCCAATATTTTTGAAAATCATATTTTTGTAAAGAGCATAAAACGCTGCCCGAAGAACCATTTTTCCCTTTTCCAAAAATATTAAATTTCATATTACCTACAAATAGTTTATTAGAAATATGATATTTCAAGAAGGCATTGAAAGTGCCGTCTCTCCAGCATCCTAAAATTTGAAGTATTTCCAGAGAAAGAAAAGTCGTTTCCAAAGTATTTGGAAATACCAAATTTCTATAAATAATTAACAAAAAAATATGGTTTTTCCAAAATTTCAATTTCAAAGTTTTGAAATACGGTATTTTGAAAAATGTTTAAATTCGATATTTACTATACTTGGAAAATGGAAACACCATCTTTCTAATGATAAATAAATCGGAAAAGCGGATTTTCAAAATATTCAAAAGAATTGAAATGTAGAGAATTTCAAATAAATGAAAAAATGCAATCGCCTTTGGTTAATGTGGTGTGGAATCCACTAGGAAATCCACTAGGAATGGTTCTTGCCAAAGAAACCAACTGCATTATCACTTTTCTTTAGATTTTGCTGACTTTAAGGCTCAGTGAGAATCTTAGCTTTATTGCAACTTTCAGGCTAGTTTTGTTATACATGTTTTTTTATAAGAAGCGTGTATGTCTTTCATTATATTACTTTACCCTTAATTGTCTTAGAAGGAGCTGTCATTTGTTATTATATGGGGGTTCGCATCCGGAAAAGATTCAAATGTAATGTCTATTATTTATAAAGTATTTTCCTTAACGAAAAGTCTTGCTATTCTTCTACTGAAATAAGTAAAACATACCCTAAACAACGATTGAAGAATTGAAAAATAGAAATACTTTAATTGCACAAACTCAAAACTTCTATCAACATTTTCAACTTTATTGACATTTCAAATTTCAAGTAGACACTGGAATGAGAAGAAGTAAAGTTGAATTTGGTACTAAAAAGGCCTCCATTTTCAAAACAGATTTTCACATGTCCAAGAACTGTAAGAAACTTTACGACGGCATTTTAACTAATAATATCCCATGTCTTAGTAACACGCCGTAAAAGAAATCAAGGCTGTTTTACACATAGGAAAACTACCATCACACCAAGTGTCCCTTTCTGACCCCGATAACAAATAAGAAGAGAAAAAAACCTAAATCATTGAACCCTAAATAAGCGGTATATATCAATAACTACATTTCTGCGCAGTATCTCTTGGAAATTAACTGGAAGTTTCACTTTCAGCATTACTATTGTAGTTGTTAAGTATGTCGTTCATAGGTTCCTCTTATTTTTCAGGTTTTTTTTAAGAATATCCTAAGAATCATTAAGGCTAAACACAGGCAAAACTTTCAAAATAGTTGAGGCTGGGAAAATTGTTTTCATTGTTATAAAAAAACGTGCAATTTTTAAACCAAACAACAAAACTTTTTTACGTGACCAACGAAAATTTCAGTAATACACAAGAAAAAATTTAAATTTCACCGGACTTTGTACTATTCTTATCTATAGATATAATACATACATAAAATTGGTTACGAAGACCAGTTATTCTCGAAATGGTATGATATGGCAAAATTGTGGCCAAAAGTATTGTAATTGTCACTAAGCTTTCTCTCTTTAAGAAGAACAATTATTTCTCTCTCTCAGGATTCGCGAAAATCAATACACGCTATTTTTTAAAAAAAATGGCCATTAGCAAAATTTAATCCACGTGAAATGCTTTCTCCGACTCCCGACAATAAATAAAAGCGAAGATTTGTATACTTAAGGTGATACAATCTTTGTCCTGAATAGTTTCTTTCGCGTACACAAATTTACATTTTAGTCTTTGAACTGGAATAAACGAAACGGCTCTTTTAAGTTCAAAAAATGAAGAAAAAACACTTAAATGGGTTTAGGATAATTCGACCATGTTTTTAATAAGTTTATTACTACCAGTTTTTTTTATTTTTATAGATGTGTTCTTAAGCTTGCCCCCGGAATTGCTTGAGAAGATAATGATTTTCGCCATGATGTTCTCCAGGCACAAAATGGAAAACAAAAGTTTACGGAATGTTAACACGTTCTGGAGAATAGTCGCTTGTTCGGAGGAAGTCAAAAAGCTTATACTTCGCGTATACTTCTCAAACACTAGAGCTTTACCGAATGCAAATTACGGAACAATTATTGTCAATATGAAAAAGATAATTAAATCATGGGAAAATTCTCAGTAGTGGTTCTATCCCTTAAGAATATGATCAACAACAGCAAGTGGCATATAGCTTGGTTGGAGCTTATACCACACGTGTATGGATGGTTTCTGATTTATAATGTATATTGGAAAAAGAAATAATTTGATTTTTAACTGACTTTTATCTTAATTTTTCCGATATGTATATTTTAGCGTTTGTATTTCTTCTAGTTTTGTTTTCCATTCTTATCTTTAGTTCTTCTGTTGTTTGACTTTATTACATACAAAGTTTTTATTTCTAGTTGTAGTAACCGTTTATTCATTTATTGGTAGAGATTGGTAAAACTTTCTTTTTGACACACTTAATTCTTTAATAAACGCCATTGGCGTATTCTAAATTCTTAAGGGGTGTTATTAGAAGATTCATGGTACCTTTGTAGATAGCTATTTTTTATTTGACGTTGTTTATTCTGATATAGTATTATATTATATCTGTTACTTTTTTGTAAAAAAAAACCCTTTAACGGACGCCTCTAGACAACCTTCAAAATTAGAGGACAGTGCACATAAGGAATAAACATCAAATCCTCTTGCGATCATTCTCTAAAGTTAAATTTCTCAGTACTATCCTCCAAGTACTTTGTTTAGACGGGTTACCGTGTGACGTCACATCTTTTTTCGATCCTTTTACAATCAATATTACAAATAAACACGAACTAGAAAAAATTACTAAAGAAACATTTGAATCCTACGTTACTAAAACACGACAAATGAACAATACCAAAATTTAACAAAAATTACTAGGACTCAGAATCAATCGAAAAAAAGGTTTTTGTATAGGGCAGGTCGCATTACTGCTTCGTCCCTTTAAGTACAAAAAAGGTCTTTCAAGATGGAAATCAGACAAATACTATGAAATTAATCACGAATACTACTATCAAGTGCAATTACAAATGTTTGTCACGGGTATTGACAAATCCAATTTCTTTGTTTGGTCAGAAGGCAAAGGAGAAAACAATACATTCCCTATTACCATTTCAAATTGACTTTTGTTTAAAAGTGAATAAAAAACTCAAAAAAGTCTTTGGTGATGTATTATTACCAGAGTTAGTTACGAGAAAAACGATCCTAATAATAACGAAAATAAGCATGTTGTTTATTGTTATTGGAAGAAGAAGAAACCCTATTACAATCCGATGATAGCTTGTGATGGTTTGCAAAATTGAGTGGTTTCATTATGCATGTGTTAACTTAGTCAGAGCACCTCCACCGAACAAAAGTTGGTTCTGTCCAGACTGTATTCTAAACAAAACTAAAAAAAATTTACAACAAACTAGATTGTTTTTGAAATCTTCCTACACACTGTATACCATAAATATATAACTTGAAAAAATCTTTTTGTTGAAAACTATATCTATTATGTATATATATCTTATATTTACAGAGAGTATATTTCAGAAAACATTGTAGTAAACTCAAACATTGATGTAATTGTCAAATCATCAAACAAGTCTATATTATGTATGTAACGTTATATCTAAAAACATGTTTGATTTCACTGCAAAGTTTTTTGAAACACTGTATGGAACCGTGGCCAATTTGTGAACAAGGTTTTTCAATTTTTGACATTAGTCAACACTCTTAGAACATAGATTTACTAAACAAGCTACTGAAACAATAATGTCATCTAATAAATCTACTAGCGATAAATAGTTATCGTGGTGCTCAATATATCAAATTTCCACCAATTACACGTTCAATGTGAATCCGTACATTAGCAATATTCATAGAAACATCCACTTCTTCTTAGGAAAGTTGTCATTTTTCTTCAGTAAAAGAAGGCATTACCAAAATTTCTTGCTCTACAGTAAACCCACTGATCACCTTTTTCGATAAGGTCCAAAAATCCACTTTTGATAGTGATCTCTTTATCTGATACACGTCCACCCTAGCCATCTGAAATGAAACTTACAGCTCCAGTAGGAGTGCATGCAATCAGATATTTAATGGTGCTGTGGTGCTTCTAGTTGGACCAGGTCTGGGCTCTTGTACTTAGATTTAATATTCAATAAATATATCAGTGCAGTCAATGATACATACACATTTGGAATAACGCCTTCGGAAACACCCCGGTAGGTTTTCTCTTAGTGCAGGTTTCTCAGGCCAGTAAATCATTTTGTCTGTCGTCAAGTTTTATAAACCTTTGATCCAGTTTCGAAAGATTTTTAAGACCATACCAAACGTTAGATTGAAACAGTAAGCCAGATCTTTGTTTAAGACCTAACCTCAATTTCATTAGAACAAGAAAAAGGTGATCAGCATGGCTCGACTTCATACTGGGCACAATCCATCTAAAAACACCAACTGATAAACCAGAGTAAAAGGAGTGAATTTTCTTTGAAGTTTTCACTGTAGCATACCGAAAAACTTTCTTTTGTATCTTTAAAAATTTACGTAATTTTATTGTTTCTCCCATCCGATGAATGAAATCATTTTGAGTTGCAACCAAAGAGACTCTTTCGCTGTTTTCAATTCATCTTAAAGCCTTTCGTTCTCACTTCTTAGAAACTTCACCTCAGCTTCCAACCTTTGAATTTTTTCAGCATCATTCTCTTTATCAAACTCATCAATTGCAGTTTCATCATCAAAAGAGATGGCTGACGAATCAATTTGGTTTTCAGGATTGTCATCAGGTGAAAGTGAACTACTTTTTTGACGTTTCGTAAACCGATCATGTCGTTCTAGTTTCTGAGTTACATTGTTAGTGTCAATAGTTGAGTGGGAAAAAACTGAAGGCACATAGTCAGGACTTGTTGGATCATCTGACTTTTTACCTGAGATAAAATGTTGGCCACAAAGTCTTGCCTTGTTGATTCCTTCTTCAGACCATTAATCTCTCTTTACAGCATTTATCCACAGTTGCCTTCGTTTTAGATTTTTTCTGTGTTGGAAAACAGTAGAAAACCAATTCAAAATCCTTTGAACTGCGATTTGTACAATTAAAGGCACAACTTGGCATGTTTGTTTCACTTTATCTTTTCTTCGAATCGACACTTCCTTCACTTAACTCCAGTTAAAAAGCAAACCATAATGGCCGTCAATGTCTATGTTTTGCCTTGCAAAGTTAGCGCATACGCAACTCGCTAAACGTAAACATTGAAACGGGTCTACATACTTTGTATTAAGATTTGCATCTGCACCTATTACAAAAATATTTTGAAAATTACTAAAAGAGAAATTTTCTGTTCTGTGTTGAACTTTATTGAAATACATTGATCTATATTGAACAATTTTTGGCTAAACTGGCAGCTCAAAGTTATGCCCTGGGGCTGACGTTGGGATATAATACCCATATTCTATCCCTCGAATCTGTCCCTTAAACTAATATTGAATATATACCAGCGGTATATGTATTTTTTTTATTTTTCTCGTGTTAGCCTAAAGAGACGCACTCCGCTCCGCGCGTAATAAAGGGCGGTGGGTGAGCGGAGAAAGCAGCATAATAGAAGCTTTAGAAGGATCAGAATTCAAGTCAGAAGTATTTGAAATTTCATTAAAAAAAATTATAATATTTTTCAAACACCAGGTCTGAGAATAATGATTTTTCTGAGAGCTGAGTGTACTTTGATGCAATGATATTCGGATTCTACGATAAACTTTACGTACGAATGTGTTTAAATGAGGATTACAGAAAGAAGGTTTTTTTGAAAATTTTACTGAAATAGTACTTTGAGTTAGAATGAATCTACCTTAAAGGTCTTGTTAAGGATTTTCTAATTGGCTGAATATTAATACCCTAATATAACTTTGAGCTGCCAATTTGTCAATATAAACCCGTAAATAGACGTTGTAAACGATTTTAGCAAAATATTTGCGGGAGAAGAAGCGAGAGGTAGTTTGAGTTGTTTTTGGCAGTAGTGTCAGTAATTGAGCTGAATTTCTTTTTAACACCTTAAAGCAACAAAGAATCAAAAGAAGAAGTGACTGGCCATTTGAAGTATGGCTACCAATAAATACAAGTTACAGTAGGTTATTTGGCAGAGCTCCTCGATGATTATCCAGTATATATGAATTTTGAAATAAAACTGATACCTTCTCTTATTAAAATCTTCTGTAAAAACGTGCCTCGTGTTATCAAAGCAAACAAATTCTCAAAAGGCCTTACTTAGCTGCTCAATCTTTTTCTGTGAAAATGTGTCTCATTACCTTATAACTCTATTTAAATGTGAAAAAGCTGATACTGCAAAGCCAATTTTCAAACTTTTTCGTTGAAAATGTAGTTCACTTAACCAGGTATTTAAATGAGTTAAAACTGAATTATATGTTAATTGTTAAAATTTTCCTGTCATAATGTATTTCTCATTGCCCTGTAAATTAATTTGAAAAATACTGATTTTATGTCAACTGCTGAATTGTTTTTCTGTAATAATGTATATCTCATTACCCGGTAAATTAATTTGAAGAAACTAATTATATGTTAACTGTTCGAATTTTTTTTTTCGTAATGTATTTCTATATACCCGGTATATAAATGAATTTGAAGAAACTGTATATACGTTAACCACTCAAATTTTCCTGCCATGATGTATTTCTCATTACCCCAGTAAATAAATTTGAAGAAACTGATTATAAGTTAACCTTTCAAATATATTGTCATGATGTATTTCTTATTACCCTGTGCCTGTAAATGAATTTGAAAAGAAACTGATTATACGTCAACCGCTCAAATTTTTCTGTAATAATGAATATCTCATTACCCGGTGAATGAATTTAGAGAAACTGACTATATGTTAACCGTTCAAATCTTTTTGTCATAATGTATTTCTATATACCGGTAAAAGAATTTGAAGAAACTGTATATTCGTTAACCACTCAAATTCTTCTGTTATGATATATTATCTTGTCTCAATAAGATGAATAAAATAAAAAATCAAATTCTCATTTAAGATCGATACATCACAGAAGAGGTAGTACAATTTATTCTTGCTCCTTGTTCTGACTTTCTGAACTTAAAGACGATGATACTGATGATGAAAATGTGTTCTGGCAAAAAAACAAGAACTGATGAATCAGATAGTAGAGACTCTGATGAAAAACACCGAGATGGTATTAAACCGTCTGACTCCCCGCTAGCCAAAAAGTCATCGAAAACTCGACAAGTAGCGAAACCTCAACCGCCATCAAAAATTCAATCGTCAACAAAACTTAAACCCCCATCGAAAACTCAGACGCCAACAAAAGCTCAGCAGCCACCATCGAAAACTCAGCCGTCACCAGAAACTCAACCGTCACCAGAAACTCAACTGTTACCAGAAGCTCAGTCGTTAAGCGAAGAACAATTGACTTACCAACCCATTCAGCACTTTGATACTAACAACGATAATGACAATCAGTCACTACATCGTTCAAAACGTTGAAAACCTCATTCTCAACGCCAACTCAAAAGTTTTTGTCTGTTGAACAACCTCAACGTTTACTCTGATGATGATGATGCCGATGATCAACCTCTTTGTCATATGAAACGTTCTTTTGTCCGTTTTGTTCCGTTGTTTTGTCATGTGTTAAGATAACTGGTTTTACACATGACCCTTACTTCTGAAATTTGCAAGATCTTGGGATTCTAACTACAGCTACCGTCAGAGCGATCCGATTAGCTGGTTGTCGTCTTGCTACCGAAAAGGAGTTGAAGAAATCTGAACGGGGAAGAAACTCTTTCAAGACGAACAAGAATTCTGGCATAATGTTGATGCGTTGGTTTGATAACAAACATGTGCAACTTGCTTCCACATACTGTTCCTCAGAAAATAGTGGCAAAGTCAAGAGGTGGGATTCAAAAGACAAAAGCCATATCCAGGTGCCATGTCCTGAAATTGTCAAGGAGTATAATTCTGTTATGGGTGGAGTTGACTTGGCTGACATGCTGATTGCCTTGTTTCGTCCAACAATGAAAACCAAAAGGTGGCAATTTAAAGTCCTTCCAATAATAACTACAATGATGGAATCGAAAACTGTTGAAAGATCTGTTGGTCGACCGAGAAAACACAAATTAATTGAGGATGAACCAGATGGACCTGGGCGACGTATAGTTTTACCAACCCCAAATAACTATACCAGAACTGATGAAACTTGACATTGGCCTTGTTTCCACGATCAAAAGAGCCGATGTAGATTCTGAAAAACGGCATTGTTCGTACTTCATGTATGAAATGCCAAATTCATCTATGTTTTAAAAGTGACAGAAACTGTTTATACGAGTTTCACAATGTAGCCAGTCGCAAAAATAAATTTCAAATTTCAAAGAAACTTGTCATCCGCAATGATAAATTCCGCAAATGACCCATTTCCAGACCCTTACCTTACCTTACCTATCCCATAGTCATGGCGACCGTAGAGGCGCTTGTAATGATCTGGCAACGAGGTCTTTCCATCCTTTTCTGATATCACTTCTTCTCATCGTCTTACTCAACTTCAGTCTCGTCCATTCCTTGATGTTGTGTCCTCCGATCTTTTCTTTTGTCTGCCTCTTTTCCTTCCTCCTTCAACAGTTCCTTGTAGGATTGTCTTTGAGAGTCCTGAAGATTTCCATACCACTTTAGTTTGTGTCGTTTTACTGTGGCAAAGGGTTCTTCGTATGGTCAATAATAATATGGTCAATTGCTCTTTTGATTCTACTCTTTACTTCATCATTGGTGATATGATCTCTGTAGGAGATACCCAGTATTCTTCAAAAGCATTTCGTCTCAGTTGTCTCTATCCTCTTCATTAAGTCTGCTGTCAGTGTCCATGTCTCACATGAATATAGAATTATTGACATTACTAGGGAACACATCAATCTTATTTTGGAAGTTAATGAGATATTTCTGTCCTTCCATATGGTATTCAGTTTTGCGAGTGCTGCAGTTGTTTGACCAAGATTTTCTATGATTTTAATCAAGCTGGCATTGATGTTAAATTTCCTCATAGTCGCCCACAGTGCTGTATGCCATACTCTATCGAATGCCTTTTTGAAGTCTATAAATACATGATAAGTATCTCGTTGATGTTGCTGGTATTTCTCAAATAATATCCGAAGATTAAATTTCTGTTCAGTTGTGCGGCGACCAGCCTGAATCCAGCCTACCCTTCCGCGATTATCATCTGAGCCTGAAGTTTTAGCCTATTCAGTATGATTCTCAGCATTACTTTGCTTGGGTGACATATAAGGCTGATGCTTCGAGAATTTATCACTAGTAACTGTGTCCACGACGTTGGCCAATCACCTGTATCCCAGAGCCTGTTGCAGATTAGTAATAATCTGTCTATCATCGCCTCTCCTCGCGATTGAATTAGTTCTCCAGGAATGTTGTCCACTCCTGCTGATTTACCCTTTTTCAGTGCTTTCACAGCTTCTTCCACTTCTGAACGAAGGATAGGGTGATTGTCAACGTTGCATCAATGACAGCAAGTGGAACAAACTTCCCTCCGATCATTGCTCCGAATACTTCTGCTATTTCTGGATCTTTTCGTTTCTCAAGGTCGAATTTCGTCCTTGTGAGACCCTGGTTCTTAACTCTTTTCAGGTGGAGTCGAAAGGTCATCATTTCCAGATCGTGGTCACGGCCAATATCCACTCCCGGGAATGTTCGTGTTTTGGCGATGTTAATACTCGACTGGAAATGCATATTAATCACGATGTAGTCAATTTAGTTGTGGCACTTTCCGTTTGGACTATGCCGGGTCATTCTCCTTGACGTTTTGTGGTTTCCAAACATGTTTGCGAGCATCAGGTTGTTAGTGCTAGCAAATTCCAGTAGTCTTAAGCCTGTGCATTACTGAACTGCCCGCAGGCTCCTTTCCAGATTTCATAAGCATCAGTACCCACCTTGGCATTCCAGTCGCCTTGTAATACAAGGACATCTTTCTTAGGGGTTTGGTCGACAACCTCTCGTAGTTCGGCATAAAAATCTTCTACTACCTTATCGTCATAATCTAAAGTGGGAGCATATGCTTGAATGATTGTGATATTAAAGGGAGTTGCTCTCAAGCGAATGGTAATGAGTCGGCTAGATATTGGTCGACAGCCCATAATGGTGTTGACTATATCCTTGTTTACGAGGATTCCTACCCCGTGCAAGATAACTTAAAAAATACTAATGCTAGGATGATGATGATATAATCATTGAAAAGCTTATGTATAAAGAAAACTTTCGTTTTTTCCTGAAATGTTGGAAACATAAAAGTTATGGTATGGATTAGAAACTTTGCGAAAAAAAGTTATCAGACACGTTTTCTGAATGTTTGAAGTAATTATCTCAATTACGTCAATACTTATGCGCAATTATGTAACACAAGGTGTCATTTTGCAACTTTTTCCAATACAAAATGGTCAGAACTTCAGCTACTAATAACTTTTGATGTCATTAACTTGAAACTTTCATACGTTGTTCAATTCATTGAAGGAATCTTGTCGAATGCAAAAAAATATTATGATGGCGTCATCATTTCAAAATAACTAAGAGGCCAATTTTTGGCTGTTTTGGCGCCCCGTAGTGCCTCTGGACTTGATTTTAATAAAATTCTAATAATATTAACAATACGAAAAGTCCTTCTTTTGAATTTCAGAAAATTAAAACAGAATTGAAAAATATCAATTTGTTCAGGAGATATGGCTCTGTAAAGAAAAGTACCTATTTTCAGAAAATTGGCATTTGTGATGACGTCATCTGGAAACCATAACAACCATTTTTTATTCAGCCTAATTTTTAGTTGTCTTATTGAGGGCTACCTCCATATCAAATTTCAAGTTTCTAGCATAAGCAAATCTCGAGTTATGGCAGCGGGGAAAAAACTCACACTTCGAACCTGTTTATATGGACAGAACCAATCCACATTCAACATAATGGCAAGGTTTTCTCGTATTTTAAAGTAGTTGAGACCCTCAGGATTATCCAATTCTTTCCAAATAGCCCCATCATAAATATCTGACATAATGGCACCTCTGTCAGGTCTTGTACTTTATAGGTTACAGTTGTCAAGAAATCTCAGATATTTGAAGAGTCTTTGTAAATCATTTATCAGCGACATAAAGCAATAAGTTTTAATTGGAACAAGACACTCTTTTCCTGATCTTGATGTGACTTTGCGGAGTAATGGCTGTCCACACGCTTTTCTTGGTTGATGAGAAAATAAAACATTGCTGCATACTTAAATAGAAGTGTTGACTTCTGAGCTTAGCGCTTCATAACACAATATTTGGGATCTACGTGTTTACATGTCTGCAAAGCTTGTTATCGTTCATCTTTTTATAGGTTGTCCAACGCCTCTAGCTGGAAACTTATTCAATTTGAAAAAGTTTCAAAGTAACTCTAATGTACTTGACCACAACAATGACAAAGCTGGTAACACAAAAATTGGAGTTGTAGATCAATCAGTGCTAAGTATATCACCGCTGATGAAAAATGTTTACCATTTAGGAAAACCAAAAAAATCATTTCCTCAAATCAAACGTATCAAAAATGAAGAGCATGTAATTGTCAGAATTTTCCCTGATCGCCCGTTGACTCCTCTACCCGCAGACAACTTTGACCATAAAGCATTTATGGAAAAATGTTCAGACGGGGAAATCCCTGCTGTATTAAATAATGAAGGTAATGAATTTTCAGTGAACGGAAATCTAGAATCGAGTCAAGTTGGCAATCACACTGTAAGTGTTGAAACAACAAGCTGAGTAACACTCCGTCAGATATGCTGAAAACCATTGATTTGCTATTAGAAGACATTGGCGATACATATGCCACGAAAAAGTGTGGCAAGCAAAAGAAACCAGTTAAAAAGAAGTTGTCTAAGAAAACTGACCAAAGTCTGTTGACAAATTCGACGTTCGAAGAAATAGACAATTGCACATCTTTGAGATGTTCACCCGATGGAAGTAATTTTCCGCAAACAATAGATACAACTACTGCTACTGACAAGCCCTCAGATACTCAGGTCCTGAGTTCATCCCCGTCAACAGAAAAGTTGGATATGCTAGCGAACAGAAAATCTCAAACTGAAACACTAATACACAATACTCAAGTCTTGAATTCTTCATCATCATCAGAAAGATTGGATTTTACGCGAACCAACGAAACATTTCAAACTGACACACTTGAAAGAAAACAAGAATCAGCCAAAGATACATCTTTCAGGCGTGAACCTGAAGGAGCTGATTCACCAACCAAGATACAAAGAAAGCAACTTAAAGTTTTGATAAAAATGGGAGAAAGTTTCCAAAATATAAAGGTTCTTCGGTCAAAAACAAGTACACGAAAAGTGCAAGTGAAAGAATCGACGTGCCTACCAAAAAACACCTTCTGGACACCCAGTCCGAACATCAGTCATATATATCCTATTGAATTGACATGTAACAAATTGAACTTCACAATGAAAGATAAATCTCTGAGTAGTGCGCCTTAAAGATTCCATACACCCCACAAAAGAACAATTTCAAATCAAAGCAACACCATTTTACCTAACATAGAACACAGCAAATATGTATTGATTTTCCACTTAAAAAACAAGCATCGTCAAGCGCAGAAAACAAAAAAGAAAAAGAATTCCACAAACACCTGTTCATCAAACTCTACGACTGAATTACCATCGATATCACAATGACCATCAAATTTTTCTGCTACAGAAGAATCTATAATGGATCAAACTGAGAGATCAAATCAGATACATTTGTTAAACTATTTCGATAGGGATGATCACTTCAAGGTGCGACCACTTCGGTGGCGGATGGTGAATGTGATGGTTATTTTTCACAACTGGAAAAAAAGGAAACACCAAACAATGTCTGCCAAATTAAAAAGGCAGACTGTCAAAAGACAAAAATGGACCTTGGTCTTCTCGCCATGCCCCTGATGATCTGAGGGAGGACCAACTCTGGGCTGTAAGGAAAAGGTAAAGTTACAGATATCACAACTTGTTTTATATGTAATGGTGTCCATTATTGCCACATAAATTGATTTAATTTTTAGAAGGTATTTCAAAAATTGGCCATGTATGACGTACCATTTTGATGGCGTTTTTCAACTTGATTTTTTATTTTTCGAGCCTGCAGTTTTAAAATATCATCATTTTAAACGAACATTATAGCTTTTGCATAGTTTCCAAATGGCATTTGTTGCTTTGTTTATAATTTAGTAATTCAAAATTTAAAATTTCCAAAAAATCTATTCGAATAAATTATTTTTGCTAAATTGGTTTGAAAATGAGCTTTCTTTTTATAGTTATATAATATATATATGATAAGAAAGTTACTAAATGAATGGACTATAATAAATGACTCTCAAGGCTATGCTTTTAAATGTCATTTTGTGTCTTACACCCGATGTAATTCACAGAGGCACTGTTAACTCTTTTTACAGTGGATTGTTGAGTGCGCAATATTCTCTGTGGCTGTTGTATTACAACAGTTTTTCCGTCAAAAGAATACCCCGCGTGGGAACATATACTTTATTTCACAGTAGACTAACTATGACATCTAACTTTAATGTCAGATAGTACTTTATTTACGTATATTTCACATATGGATCAAGAGTTAAGTTAAGGGAAGAAATTGCTGCGGAAGAAAGATCAATTGCCCAAAAAATCGGGACTTCCGAACTTGAAAATTTCGAATAAATCTGCCAATCCGTCTTAAAAATACAGAATTAAAGATTGCCAATAAAAACAATGACCGTACTTGTTGCCGCAAGTACAAGCCACTTTCAGTGTTTTATGTCTGATAGTTAAAAATGGTCTTTATTTTCTGGGTGGCACAAAATATTTGGAACTTTTTTTGGAATTAGGAAAGAACTATCAAAAAAAAGATTGCGAGTTTTCGTTGTTTATTGCCAGGGAATTGCAGAAGAAAAGATTGCAAAATTATTACCAACAATTTTTTCCTTTAAGGTAAGGTTTATGTATTATGTTGTAAATAAACATTAAGAAGGAATACACCATTCATACCCTGTATATTTTGCATACCTTTGTTCTACATATATTGATACTTTTGTTTAGTCAAACGCAACTTTTGTTCTTCCTAACTGTAACCCCTCATTGAAAACAAATTCTGAGCAAAGATATATTGCATTTTTGACCAATAAGTATGCAAAACATAAAAATTTAAAAAACTAAAAATATGGAATTTTCTCCAATTATTGTTTTTGAAATTTTTCGACACATAAAAATATGGAATTTCTAGTGAGTTGTGTTTGGAATGCCAAAATTGCAAATACAGATTTACCAGATTTCTTCCAAAAAACTTTTCAGAAATACGAACTTTCTGTTTTCAAATAGATCGAAAATTCAGATTTCTTTAAAAATGATATTTCCAATCCAATGAAATTATGAGATTTCATGAAGTTTGAAGAAATGTCACATTTCCATAGATGTCTTGATATTTCCACTAACTTGGAAATATGGTTTTCGACCAGTGAAAACAGCTTTCTACTGATATAAAATTCGCAACATTATATTTCGTTTTTGAATAAATACACACAAAAAACTTGTTTAAGGAAACTGTCCACATATACTTTACACATATACTTTATACACATTGTATAAAACATTAAAAATTTCTCATTCAATTTTTTTTACAGTTGACATCGTTTTTATACTTCTATTTTGGTTGCATTTTTTTCTGGATACACATGTCAAGTAAAAATACTGGACACAATGAAATTATATTGTTTACACAATTTATTTAAAAACAATTTTTCTTTCATTTGTACATACTTGATAAACTTCTTAAAGTTTTCTTATTTCATTGGTTCACAATTCTGGTGAAAGTATTGTTTACACAGTTTATTGAAAATAATTTTTCTTGCATTGTACATACTTTATAATCTTCTTTACGTGAAACAGGAAATGTGAAACAATGAAACTAGAAAACTTAAAAAAGTCGATGAAGTATGTACAATGCAAGAAAATTTCTTTTATTTTTCATTCTTATAATTTTTTGTAAATTTATTCTTGAAACGATTTATTAAAAAGAATTTCTCTTTCATTTGCACATTCTTCATGGACTTTTTAAGTTATTTTTTTATCGTTACAAACTTCTAGTGTTTATGAAAAAAAAATTCCTTCAGATTGTACTTAATTCATTTCGATTGCTACTTGTTCGTTTTCTTAAGGCGTTTTTGCAATGTAACTAGCGACTTTCAGCAAGAGGACGGGAACGTCACCGAGAACGTCATTGTAAAACAAAAGAAGCTCTTGCCTGTAATCATCAGAGGAATTTTTTTTTTTACAGCGAAAATATTCTTAAGATTTACGATAATTGACCGCCGGAGGCGGTCTTGTTCAGTGCTGTTTCTGCCGCACGCGTAACTAAGGTCCCATTATGGATACGTTAT
>JAUBWS010060267.1:0-15718 GCA_032270445.1 Darlingtonia californica | reverse complement strand
TATCCAGGAAATCTAAAAAAATCTAGCAGGCATCAAATCGTCTCAGAACACGTCGTTTTTTTCAGCAGACAATTAATATGCCTCGTTAGCTGCTTTCGTTATTTGTTACTTTATTATGAAAAACAGCCTTTTGATTTAAAAGCTTTGAATTCTTTAAGTTTAAGTATTAGATAATAACATAGTCCAACTCAAAAAATGAAAATATTACAATAACTCATCTAGAATATTTATGTAGCATAGGCAATAAGAAGGGCCTAGTAAGCATTCCCAGTGGGCAAAATTAGTAAAAATCCTATGTGGAGGAGTGTTTTTCTTTTTTAACCGGCACCCAATCCTGCGTGCCGTTTAAAAAAGAAAACACTTCTCCACATGGTTTTTTTCAAGATTTTGCCCACTGGGTTGAAGATGTTACATTTTCATCAAGTATTGACCTTTTTATGCCTCAGTCTTCGTCAAAATAGTTTTTTTTAAAGGTTTTGAGATACTGTTGAATAAATTTTCACATTTGGAGAAAACCTGTACTTTGTTATATGGCCATCTAAAAGTTACACTTTTTATTAATTCAAACGTTTCTTTTGTGCAACCGTACATTGATGAAAATTGGTTTACATGTTCCTTACATTGTTTATTGACCACTATAAACTTTCTGAGAAATTTAATTCAATATTTAGACCTCTGCATAAGCTGTATAAGTTGTTGCTACTTTTTTATCACTTCCAGACCCTGAAATAAAAGCTTGCATTTTCAGACATAGTTATGCCTGTGTTATATAATCATTATCATAAGAAATGTCAAACACCAAAGCTAACAGCCATACAGATTTGACCAAATCAGAACATGTCACGTTTTGATTAAATGTAAAAAAGTGACAGTGATTGCGAATGTCAGGAATCAGCAAAAAACAGCAAGTTATTTTTGTCCATATCCAAATCTCTAAAGAATATTATAAATCTAAAATGAATCTTTCACGAAATAAATCTTCATGTCCTAAAAAAAAGCCATAAAATCCAAAGAAAACCACTCAAGTCCCATGAATCCCGAAAAATAAATCGTCTAAGAAACTAACGTCTAATGTTGTCTATTAATAGCAGTAACGTCCTGAAACGTTAAATCGAAAGCTAGCCTTGCCAGTTCACCAAAAATATTCTTACTTTGCTACAATGACTTATAAAGCTGGAATTACATTCTTACACCGTTCATTCCAAAATAATTAACAGTTAAATGCTTTTAAGATATATAGGAAGGAAGGAATCATTGTACGTTTATTGAAGGTTGTGAAATTGTAAGCTTATTATAGTATGCCTCAGCTCGTTCTTTGCTTGATTTTATTTGTTGGTCAAAGTCAAGTTTTCTTGGTGAATTCCTCCCATAAAAAAAACGCGTTTTTATATTTGATTCTTTATACGAGAGCGGAAAACATATATTAATACCGTCTCCAAAGTATCAAACGTCCCTCTACCAGTCTGACTGCTTGTGTTTATTTTTTATTTCTTTCGCTTTAATTTTGCTTTGACAATCAAAATAGAAAACATCAGCGAGTTGGTCTAGCAAACTGTTTATTTGATCGGCAGTTCCAGTTTGAAAGCTGCGTTTTGAAGAGTGTTTTATTTGTTGTTTATGTCATCATATTACAGAAACTTCTCGATTGCAATTCTGATAAGATTACGTATTGTCTAAATCATTGTGCAGTGTGCTTTAAAAATATGGAAACTAGAAACCGCATAATAGCTCCATTTATTTACATCAATTAATAAGCCTTAAATATTTTTTATAAGCATGACACTTAAAAGCATGTTTTAGCTTGGATACGGCAATGCTAAGCATTTTGTTGAGTCTTGCGAAATACTACTGCATTTACTGTTGTGATTTTTTCCTGTTGATTATTAATTATAATTTACACAGATTGAACAGCAGTTTTGAAAATGTTTAGCTGAGTGCAATTTTGGTAATAAAATAGTAATAATGACAACGATTCAATCATTTGGATCATAAATTGTAGTTAGGTTTGATCAATTAACAAACAGCATGTGTTCTCTCCCCTTTACTTTACTTCAGCTTATTTAGGGAAGGTACCGTCTTTCAAAAATTACCTTCGGTCCAATGCCAAAACTATTATATCTACTCAATCAAATAAATGCATTCCGTGCCCGTGGGCACTCTATAAAATAGTAATTTTCTCGTTTGAATTTATCGCAAATCGTTCGTAGCAAGTGTGACAAATATTCGGTGGAATCTACATTCTAATATGCACGTTGTTTTCTTTACATGTAGTTTTCTTCGTGTGTCAATTAACTGTTTTTGTAAATTATATTATAGAAAGCATTTTGCTATGCCTTGCGAAATGCTATTAGCGAGGTTAAGTAAACCAAAATCTACGACGTATGACGTTGCACAGCTGTTCTGGAAATCAGCAATTCAAGCAACTTTCAATAGCACAATCGATAAGTGTCTAAGTTCGGCTGCCGGTACGTCGTAGAATTTGGTTTGCTTAACCTCACTATTGCGATAGAGAACACTGTTATTTTAATTTATGTATTTCTTTTCATTTAGACATATTGAACAATGTCACAGTATGGCAGAGGTAGAAAAAATACCTGGCCCAAAGGTAAGGAAATATTTTTTTTAAAGTTCTGAAAACTAGACATAAAGTGCTAGTAGGGTGTCAAAAATAAGCAATTTTCCTTAATCCTATCAAAAGTTAACCAGAGGGTAGTTTTTATGCCATAGTTCATAATGGTATCCTGTACATATATATGCACTCATCATTGCTCTCCATGTTCGGTATATATATAAGTTAGAGATCATAGCTCCCACGCTAGGTTTGAGCAGTGTGGTGGAGCAACACTTTTGTTTTTTTTATAATTTTGGAAACTAGACGTAAATTGCTTGTAGTGTGTCAAAAATAAGCAATTTTCCTTAATCCAATCAAAAGTAAGACTCTTAAGGTCCACGAAAATGCTCATACAGGGCTAAACCACCGAGATTTTCCAATAAAGGTCGTACAGTCGGATGAAATCAGAGGGGAATGTTTTTAAGAATTTGAGAAAAATTAAGGAACTTTCTGTGGGCTGGAAAATATCTTAAGAGAAACATTTTCTCGCTTGATAATTTTCCAGGGCTACGCCCTACGTTTCTTAGCTCTGTTAACTTGCATCTCTCGTCAATACCCCCTTCGAAAATTTTAACCTACTTTGGATTTGGCTAAGTAAGAGAAAAACTTTAATGCTTCGGATAACTCAGTGGAAAATGTCATTATATTCATCTGATTAATAGTTCGGGAAAGATATAAGAAAAGTCGAAGCTTTTTTAATGAAGCTAAAAGCTACGAATACCAATTAGATTTTAATGGTATTTGAACATAGTCTACTTCGACTGACATGGGGACCGCTTTCTAGGTGTGTGGACCGTTAAACAGACTCTGTACCCTAGGATTTCATTAACATAAATTTTTATTCGGAAAAAATTTCGTTTATTATACAACTAATAATACAGCTATCAAGACATTTTTGCTTCCAAGCTATTTTGTTATTCTTCTAAAGGTTTTCTTGGCATAGATATTTATGCAAAAAAAATCTCGTTTCTTTTACAATTAATAATAGAGCTATCAAGACATTTTTGCTTCTAAGCTATATTGTTGTTTTTCTAAAGGTTGTCCTAGCGAGTACAGCTGATCTGAACAGTGGATTTTCAAGAGAATTGTTTATAGAATGGGCTACTGATGCTAAAAATACGGTTATCTTCACATATCGTACAGCGCCTGGTTCACTGGCTAGATATTTGATCGACAATCCTGAAACAAAGAGTATTGAGATCGAGGTACTTGTATTTATTATTGTTTTATAATCATTACAGAGTGGCGGTTTTAGGGCCCTGTGCTTCCCCTAAAAGGCTGTCTGTTTTGCTACACCTTCCTCTCCCCAAAATAATCAACCAATTGACCTTGATAATCACATAAAGAACCTTTAGTATTTATACGGAAGGCAAAGAGACCGAAAGATACGTTAATAATTTGCATACTGCAAGGTTTACTAGTTCAGACTTCAGACTATAGATGGGCTGCGCTGTGTGAAACGGTCTATTCTCGTCAAAATCCCTAATTCCTCCGTCCCCTCTCTCCTATATTTGACCTCTAATTCCTTCCCTGTTTTTTTTTCGCAAGTTCCGCTTTTCATTCTGTACCCGAAGTGTGTCATAAGAGAAAGATGGTTGATTTTGAGACACTTGCATGGACCTGTCATTTTATTGACGTTCTCAATTAGCTAAAACGCTTTAGGGGCTGTTCATATGAAAGCAGGCTGTCCCGGTTGACCGGGCTGGCTCTGTTAAGCGAGATATCGCTTTCCTTTAGAAACGTATTAAAAATATAAAATGTGTTCATATGACAAGCGAGCCACCCTGCCTTGCCGAGATCTCACTTGTTTCAGGCGAGATCTCGGCTAGGCGAGAAGAAAATTTTCCATATGAACACTCATGCCAGTCAACTGGGATGGAATTTTAATAAACGCATGCGCAATGCAGTGTAGTATCAAATATTTTCTTTGTTAGGATCAAATCACGTAATGTAAACAAACAGTCATCTCGGCTAAGCGAGATGAAAAATTATCATATGAACACGGGATTAAATTTATCTCGCCTAACCAAGCCAGCCCGGTCAACCGGGACAGCCTGCCTCCATATGAACAGCCCCTTAAAATGCTGTTTATTACACGTTACATATCCCTTTTAAAAAATTTTTTTTATTAGGTTAAGAACTCATTTCTTACTCTTTTTTATAAAAAAGGATGACTCTATCTTATTCGACCCCCCCCCCCGTTTCTCTCTCCTTAGTTGGGGTTGGGTCTTCCCATCGATTGATTGTTTTCAATACTACGCCGATGATTTTGAATATTTTTTGTTTCTCCTTTTTACTTGAAGGTGCGAAAGAAAGTGAAACTGGAAGGAGTTGAGCTACAAGCGTACTTAGAAAATGAGAAAGAGAAAGTACGCTTAGCGAAATCTACCAGGAAACTGCTCGATAGTGATAGCAGGTTTGTCTTAATATGTGACGGCCTATGGGAAAAGGGTACACAAAGCCAACCATAATTACTTGTTTATCCCTCAAAATCATGAAAAAATGTCTGTGGAAGAGTGCAATTCTATTTAAGCGAAATAGAAATGCACTCCTCCACAGACGTTCTTAGTGGTTTTTTCCAGCGGAAGGAGTATATAATCGCAGTAAAAATGTCTAAGCCCCCTTTTCCCATAGACCGTCACATATACTATCAGCCAATTCCATCTTTGGGGTTATAGTTCTTTCTGAGTGTTACCCTCCTATGCTGTGTGGATATACACCGGTTTTTATTCAGTTTCTTGATTGCAATTTTGGAGTTGTTGGGCTTTTGAGCGTTTTGACTTTCTCTTAAGGTGAGCAAAATTAAAAGGTAAAATTCACGTCAAAAAACTGAAAAATCCTCACTCAAGATTCAAGTAATCTTTAAAACACTCTAATGGTTTTTTCTTTATTTCTGTCTTCGCCTAATCCATAGAGATTTGAATCCACGTTTGTAGTCACTCGTTTAATTGATTGTCCGTTTGGTACTATAATTTTCAATTCTCTTACTATTTCTTGTTTTGATTTTCTTATTTTAACCCTACCAACATTTCGGTGAATACACACAAAACAGGTGGCTGAATTAAAACATGTTTCAATAGTCTAATTTTGTGAAGATTTGTGGTTCTTAAGATCCTAGGGTGTTGACACTTTCTCCCCACTAAATGCTTAGCCTATAACTAAATATGTAAATGCACGAAGGGTTAATTCTATGAAAAATAGTTGAGAAAGCGTACAACTTCTACAATACACGTTTGTTTTATAAGAACTTAAGGCTTTCAAATATTAGACCCTGTTAAGAACATTTGAAGGCTTCAAAAGGCTACTTTCTTAAGAATATTTGTAAATTCAATGATTTCAACCTGTTTTTTGCTATAATTAAAAACAACGATCATTTTTTAGATTAAAATCCGGAGAAATGAAGAACGTTTGAAGGCTTACTTAAAGTTTGAGTTTCTAATAAAAAACGTGTATATAATTATTATTACAGAATGCAGTTGAACATGAAAATTCAGTTCTTGTAGACGGTCGGAAATACCAAGATTGATGTGCAATCTACCCTAAATATATAGGAGAAAAATGAGTGGAGTATATAAACTTCCAAGCATGCTAAAGTTATAGGGACTTGTGTTTTAGATTATCGATATGAACATGTAATAAATTCTAACTTGTTTTTTTCACTAGACAAGAAAATGTTTTCAAACAAGAAAGTGAAAGTGAAGACGAGGATGATGAAGAAAACGTAACAAAATCTCGATTCGATCTCATGTTGACTGATGAAAAGGTAATTACTGACGTAGGAAAGTGTCCCGAAAAGTCCCAAGACGAAGTCTACCCTGTAGACCCGTTCTGAGCCTGCTTTTTCTACCATAACACGCACGCGGGCTCGCTTTTTTTCGGCTTCAAATTGCGTTGGAAAGTCTGTAAAAAATCTTTGAAAGAACGAGTCATCTATGCAACATTTAATCTGCGAGATTAGGCACCAGTGCCTTATGCAAATAAATGATAGAAATGGAAAAATTTAAATATTCGTCTCAAACAGATTTCTGAGACTTTTGCACTAAAGAGCTACGCGGTCTCAAGCCACAAAGTAAATTGTATGTTGAAAATGACGTTGCTTTATATGACTCTAAAAATTTACCCAACGATTTCTGATTCTCTCATTTTGAAAAAGAAATTTGATTTGGAAGGACTTATTATTGGCTTTCAGTCATATTGATTGTCAAGTAAAAAGAATTTTAGGAACACGCATTCACCTACAATAATTATGGAAAGGTTGGTTTTTGATTCTACTGAAGTCCGCCGAATGGATTTCATCAACGATCTTTTAGAGTCATTGTTCAAATAAGTTGATGAACAAATTTACGAGGAAAATCTCAATGCAACTGTCAGTAATTTACTTCAAGGACTATACAAAGAGATTGAAAGAGAAGATGTCATTGAAGAAATGATAGTTTGCAATGCTTATAAAACCAAGGACATGAATTTTATTAAAGATCATTTACAGTTATTGTTCAAACAAGTCGATAAACGAATTTGCGAGAAGAAACTCAATAAAACTGTCAATAATTTACTCCAAGGTCTTTACGAAGAGCTTGAAAAAGAAGAACGAAGAGCTTGAAAAAGAAGAAGAAAATGGAATTTGCAATGTTCATGAAAACATGCAAGTGGATTTTATCAACGAGATTGTAGAGTCTTTGTTCAAGCAAGTTGATAAAAAAAGTTACGAGGAAAAACTCAATAACATGGTCAGTCATTAACTACAAGACTTTTTCGAAGAGATTGAAAAAGAAGAAATCATTGAAGAATATTTAGTTGGTGGTGCGAGTAGTAGTGAAATGCAAATCACCAAAAAAAAAAACGAAACCGGTGATAAGGCGAAGGGTCTCGAAGGTAGTTTAATCCAATCAAAGAAATTTGATGAGGTTGTTGAGGATCAAAAAGAAGGGTTGAAGAAGAAAACGGAACAAGCAAAATTGCAGGAAGATGCTCTTGGTATTTGCAACCGCAAACAGTATTCTTTGAAAAGGAAGAAACTAATGTTGAGGATGACATTGCAAGGAAACCGCAAGGTAAAGATTCGGAAGATAGCCGTAAAAAGACGACGTACTTGTAAGGAAAGTGAACGTGGTCATTCGTTGGAAACACAGATCAAGAAAATCTCCAAGGAAGTAGAGGAGCTGGAGGTTGGTGTCGGTACCATGGTTAGCGAAACGATTGGCCTTGATTGTGAAGTTGAAGAATTAAACATGCAAAAAGAACAGTGACAGAAGCACGAACGTCAAGTTAGGTCGAGATTCACAAAGGCTCGGTGTTTTATCAACAACTTAAAGGTATGTATTTATTTTCTTGCTGGGATACACTGAATATTCCAAACGTCTGTTAACATTTACATACTTTATTGTCAGAAAATTTCGCTGTTTGTTGCAACGTAGTAGGTTGTGTAAGTTAAGGTACTTAAGATAAAAGAATTTCCGTTTTTCATATAGGGTGTGTGGGCTTTTGCAGATTATGTAGGCTTATCTGACTATTAAGTAGCCGTCTGAATCCTGTGGGCGATAGAACGTCTTCGCTTCTTCGGTGCTTGGTTGTATAGGCTGAATTTAAACCCATTCCGGTAGTAGAAGGTAATAAACTTGTAAAAGCTTACCCGCCCCTAGGGGCGTTACTATTCAATTAACGCCATTTAAAACATTACCGAATAATGTATTGTTCTTGTTAATTGTTTTCAGAAACACCGTGAGAAAAACGTTGATCGAAGTCAAACCGCAATCTCAACACTTCTTCAGACACTACACGAAACGTACGAACTTACACGATGGCAATGAGTAAAACTGTTCTTCTCGAGTTGTTTCTGTGGAGTCGAACATCACTACACTGGTCGCCGCTCGTGAAACGAAAGTAGATCGATATTTACGCCAGTGTGACGCGAAATTATTCGCAACAACATCCACTGAACGTACACTTCCGGAAGTCTGATACTAAGGATCCTCGTTTAGAAAACGAATTTAATTTTCACTTCGTAATATTTTGTTTTATTACATTTTATTGTATATTAACATTTTGTAATTTTGTATTTCAAGCCTTGTAAGAAATTTCATATTGAAATAATTAGTACTTGTTACATTAACATAGTGTTTTATTTTTACAGTTCAAGTTGTAATTAATCTGTATTCAGTAGATATGGCTTTAGCAAGCATCTCATATTTAGTCGAGACAATAGCTATTCTTCTAATCTTGCTGTTATGGTCTCGAGACTTATAACATGAAATATTTTTTTCAGCAACGATCGAAAAGCAGTTTCTTCAAACAAGCCAAAGTTTATCCAATGTTTCCATACAAAGAAGATAGATTGAAATGGGATGATTATGGCGAAGTTATCAAGTGAGTCGAATATATATATATATGATTGGCCAGTCTATTAAAGGGAACAATTAATCAGTCGAGATACAGAAAAAAGAGCAGTGTTATTCGTATTATCGAGGGGTCCAAAAAAATTTCAGTCATTAGACATTGCCCCTTTGATAGATCTTTCTTTACATTAACAACATTAACCAAATTTAATATTTTTCATTGGTTTTTTATTGTACAGTTTAAGTGCCCAAATTTTACAGGATTATAACATATTTAATGACCGGGGACCGCTCTCTGGTGCATGGTTCGCGGAACACCTAATCTAGCTAGGGGTCCAGCTTCAGGACGGTAAAAAATATCCAATCACGCATCGTTTTCAAATAAGCATTGTCTTAAACGTTAACTCCTAGCTATTGTATTGTAACTATGTTTTGCGTGTTAGTCTGTTATCAATAGCTCAATAAATACAAAACTTGGTTTAAACTAATCTCAATCTGTCCCAAAAGTTTCCTGGTATGTTTGCAGCGCCATAGAATCTTCAATTGTGACAGCTTTAGGACTGCGCCGACCACAGTTAAACTCTAATTCGGCATTAAAAGGAATAGGATTGGTTTTTTTCACGGTAGGTTTGTGCAATGTAGATTGCGTTGGTTGAGTAAAGAAAAACCGAGAGATGCGAGTTAAAATGGGAGTATTTGAAGGTTAGGCGTTCGGAACCTTTTTCTCAAAATAAATATGGTTTGGACTTACAAATGAAAAATCTGTTACCTTGTTAGAGCTGAAGATTATGCGATAACTGAATCCATCCATATCATGGAAACACAAGATTCGATCAGAGACGAAGAGAAGAGAAAACAAACGATAGAAGAAATGAAAGAAGAGATGGAGATGCTAGGTTAGTTCTTCACGTACAAACATTACCATCTTCACGTACAAACATTACCAACTTGTTAGCTAGGAATCTTGGCTCTTAAGTAAAATGTTTCGAGTGTATTTAACACCAACTGCAGTATTAGTTAGGAACCTGGCTTTTTCATCTTACTTTATTTCTTTGAGTGTATGTAACACCAACTACAGTATTAGCTAGGGAACCTGGCTTTTTCATCTTACTTTATTTCTTTGAGTGTATGTAACACCAACTACAGTATTAGCTAGGGAACCTGGCTTTTTCATCTTAGTTTATTTCTTCGAGTGTATGTAACAACAACTACATTATTAGCTAGGGAACCTAGCTTTTTCATCTTAGTTTATTTGTGGTTTGAGGTGCGATGTAATTTTTTCACGTATTTGTATCATCAGGTCCAAAGTGCTATATTTATGTCTTTTTGTGCAATTGCACATTTTGGGAAATTTTTTTGCTAGTTAAAAAACGAGAGGATGCCAGTGGCTTTTTTATAGCGTCGAACATGGGTGTAACATGAGCAAGTCCAACTATTGGACGTTTCTCCCTGTAACCTTTTTAAGTAAATTTAATTTCATAGAAAAATGTTGAAAACTTGAGTCTGAATTGTTGTATCTCATGCAGGGTCTGCACAAAATGCCGAGCAATCATTGAAATTTGTTTTTCCTAAAAGCAACTTTGAAATGTAATGTTTTTCTACTTTTTTATCATAGAAATTAAAGAACCACCAACGAAAAGTGTTTCACAAACGGTCCAACTAGACATCAAGTAAATTATAGTTATAGAGTTACATGGTTTTTACCTTTATCGCGGGAAAACATTCACGAACGGCATACCCCAGACATGTTTTCTTGTAGCGAAGACACCGATATCACTTACATGTTACTACCCTGACTGCCGTCAAAATGTTTTTTTGAGGGTCCCCATTTTAAAGGCTTATTTAGTGAAAACACTTTTGTATATTAAAAATCTTTTTTCGACAAAAAAACATTGGTGCTTTGTTAATGTGAAACATTCAAATGTGAAATTTTCTGCTATCAAGGAATTAAGGAAAACCCGTTGCAACGTTTAAGGATCAAAAAATCCTTTTTATCATGATTTTTTTTCAGATGTCAGTTGGCGTACATTGATTTTGAAGGACGATCCGATGGGGAATCTGTAAAGCGTATCTTATCCATGGTCAAACCACGACAACTGGTTAGTAGAATATTCTTTCTTATCCGTGGTCAAACCCATGGCAGCTTGTTAGTAGAAAATTCTTTCTTATCAATGCTCAAGCTACGGCAATTGTTTATTCTAAAGCTCTTTCTTTGGTCAAACCACGAGAACTGGTTAGTAGAAATTTTTTACTTACCCGTGATCAAATTACGGCAACTGGTTCGTAGAACATCCTTATCCATGGTCAACCCCAGACAACTGGCTCGTAGAACTTTCTTTCTTATCCGTGGTCAAACTACGGCAACTTGTTTCTTTCTTATCATGGTCAAACCACAACAACTGGTTAGTAGAATAGACTTTCTTATTCGTGGTCAAATTACGTTACCTGGTTAGTAAAGTTTTCCTAAGTCTTCTAAGACGACAAGGACATTTAAAAACATTCTAAAAATTCTTCCATGTTAGTCAGAGGTCGAAGACCGTAAAAATTTCAAAATTTCATGACGTGTATGTTATCGCAACTTAAGTGGTTAAAATTTTGTATTCGTGTAAACAAAATTCAACAATTGAAAATGATCAACTCATTCTCTTAGATCGTTATACATGCAACAGCGGAGGCAACGCAGTCGCTTGCGCAACACTGTCGTAACAGCAACACAATGACCATATCAAATATCTTCACGCCTGTCGTTAACGAGACGGTTGACGCGACCAGAGAAAGTCATATTTATCAGGTAAGATAACCTTCAATAAGTTCGTCCACTTTCAGCCCCATACTGTACATGTTTTAAACATTGTCGTAATTGTTAACCTTAAAGGACGAAATTTTATCGATTTGGCTTTCTCTCCAACATTTCGTTATAATTGAAAAAGCAACACATTTTTAAAAATCGCTAGACACCAGTTACTATATTTCTGGGAGAGCGTTGTAAAACCAGTGTGAAAAATCAGTTTGAAAAATTCTAGTCATGAAAATTAAAAAATCAGTTTAAGTTTTTATCTTTCACATATGCGTCGTACGTTTTGAGACCACTTTTTTCAGGTAATTTTAAAAAGTGTGCAAGAATTATTAGGATCTCTACATAAAATTTAATGGCGGAGTTCCTGTATGAATTCTAATCTAACTTTTGAGAGTTGCTGGTTTTTCCACAAGAATTTGATATTTTTATTTTATGTAGTTATGTAGTCAAGTATCGATCTTGTTGTATCGGTTTTGCACGTAAAATTTCTCTTGGACAAATCGTATATGAAAGATAAAACTAAGATCGATCTTTCTTATTTATTATTTTTACTATTTTTGTAAATCTTGTTTATATATAGGTGAAATTGAAAGATTCACTAGTCAGTTCTCTCAAGTTTTCCACAGCACAAGACATCGATTTAGCCTGGGTGGACGGCCAATTGATCATGGAGGAACGAGGCGAGAAATTTGAGAAGATGGAAACTGATATTCAGAAAGACGTTGTTCCTGTTCTCGAACAAATGCCTTCAGAATTTGTAAGCTCATTTTAACCGTCCCTGTTTTAATTTAGTCGGTAGAACCCTCACCCAATCAAAAGGTTCCTCAATGCCGAGCTTCGTCCATTCAACGGATGAGTAGCACTGCGAAGGTAAATTCGATCTGTGTAGTAAGCTACTGGCAGCTGATGGCTGGTAGAAGGTGTAACGCCCAGCCTCTCAACCTGGTCTGGGTCAGTTGATAAGTGATATCTTCCCTCGTTGTATGGCTGACAATTTCGCCCCATTAACCAGTCAGCGTGGACAATCGAAGTTTATAGTTTCCAGTCTTCCAAATTACCGACCTTTGGACCTCTACCGATAGTCCGTGTGTAGGGTAAACAATCCCGAAACGGGTAATCGGATAGACTAACACTGAGTATGTTTCTTTTTTTCTACATATACTTCGAGTCTGAACAGTGCCTTTTGTTCCTTTCTTTGTTTTGTCGCAAATGAGGGAATGACCTGTGGTTCGGCAAATCGTATACCTGATTAGTTTCAACACACTGTATTGGGCTTTTCCAGAAAAAAATTGTTCACCCCTGTTGAGGAGCTCCATTTCAAACGACCGAACTCCCTTGGAATTCCAATATAGAAATATTGATACCCCTTGGAATTCTGAACAGAAAATCTGAAGGACCCCTTTGGAATTCCACGAAAATCATGCTAACACGCGGAAATTTACTGAAACCCTATGGAATTCCACCGGTAAAGAAACTTTGGGAATTCTACTTTTAGGTTGAATGGTACCCCCTTGGAAATGACCTTTCAACCGGGGGTTAACGGGTTTTATCTGGAAAAGCTGAATAAACTGGACTCGTAAGCAAGTCCGTTCCGAGAAATCACAAAAATAATTGTCCATGTATTTTTTGATTTTCTTCGTAGACAAACAAGTTATATAACTAGTCTGTAATAAACTGGAACTCTTTTTGTTGGTTTATTTTCAAATAATCGTGACTATACTGCGGATTTTCGCAAAGTTCCTGGTCCGTATCTTAAAACTTTTGAACGGGAGTCGTTTTGAAGAACAATGGGGATTTGCACAGGAGCATGTTTTGAAAAACATTTGTCTTGAATATAGTTCATTACAGAGCAGAATAGGGCGTTATGTTCAATGAAGGACGTTGATCACACCAAATGACCCCTTCCCTTCTTCCTCGGCTTTCTGTTAGTAGGATCCGCTCGCATGTCCTGTTTAAAGTATTATCTTTACAGAATCTGAAAGCCTAGACCTTATACTTCCAAAAAAGCCATAATGTCATTTTTTTGCATCGCCTCTTGTGTATTTTACAGACCAGATCTGAAGGATGCAACTGGTTTTGCCTAGGACTTTAAAATCATGAAAATTCGAACTCATTTTAAGAAAAAAATCATCGATACCATCTGAAAGGGCTTGAAAACTATATAGAAGAAGTTTAAGCGAGTATAGCCGAATTCTGTACTAATTTTGAGATATTGGCCTCTAAAGTTGACAAAAAATGACCAAAACGGCTGAAAAATTAATTTTCAAAGGCGAGCGGATTTTTAACCCACCCTGACTATACGTCAATAAACTCAAAGCCCTTATCGCTGATTTTCCTTGCAGATTCCTGGACACACCTCGGTATTCATTGGAGAGCCGAGGTTGAGTGATTTCAAGCAGGTTTTGACCAGAAACGGAATACAGGTAAATTGGTTTTAATTGTCTGCGTAATCAATATGTTTTACATACCCAACAGGCAAAATCATAAAAAAAACTGTCTGTGGAAGGAGTTTTTCTTCATTGAAAGGACATGCATTTTTCCTACTATATTGATAGAAATAAACTCCTCCGCAGACGTTTTTTGATGATTTTGCTTACTGGGTTTGGTTTGATGAAGTTTGTCGATGCTTGATCTAAGCAACTTTGCGTCCAGTGCTCAATACGATTTAGGTTTTCGTGAAGGTTTCGAACTCCGGACCTTTGAGTTTTAAGTTCAGTGCCTTAATCACTTACAGCTCTGTTCGTGATCGAAATTATTTTTCTTCGAGTTTGAAATACGATTGACGACTTTGAAAAAAAACATTGTAGCTGTGAAATTTGCACAATGTAAAGCATTAGCAAGTACCATATTTCCTCTTTTAAGTGCCCCCTCTAATAAGCGCCCGCTAAATTTCGAATAAATTGAATAAGCGCCCGGGCGGTTAATAGAGGAAATACGGTAGATAAAAAATCATTCCCAACCACATACAACACCCTGAGGAAGGACGACGTTACAATGGGAGGTAATAAAGTCTCCCTAGGTTCGTCTGTCTTTATTTGGGTTTGGGACCGGCGGGAAGTCTAGAGAAATTTCCTGGTGAGATTAACTCATGCAACCTGTGCAAGATAACAACAATCTCCACTGCAAATTGACAGTTTCGATTATTATTATTTTTGTTAGGCTGAATTTGCAGGAGGTGCCTTGATCTGTAACAATATGGTAGCTGTTAAAAAGGTATGTCTCTATTGATTAATCAGTTTCGATAAATATCACTATAACCAACCGGAGCATAACATGAACGTTGACACGCTGTTATCGGCTGATGGATAGAAAAATATTGTGTCCACCGATGTTTTTATTGTACTTTCATAATTTTCTTTGGGATCTCTTCTGCCTTATTAATTTCTGAGTTGGGAATTCTTGCGAGATGGCACTCGAGCCCCAAGCTGTTCTGCGACTGATGCGTCAGCACCAGGAAACAAAATAAATTGGCAAAGAAGCATTTTCAGGACTGACAGAAACTTATCACTGATTACATGAAAATTTCGCGACAGTTTCATTTCGCAAATGGTAAATTTCTAGCAAATTTTTGATTTCTCGGCATTTTAATTTAGCTGTCCAACATGTTGTTTGACAACAGCTGTTTGATGATAAGAATATTTCGCGGATTATTAATTTCGTGGATTTGTGATTACATCCGCAAAAGCTGTTGTGAAATTGTCATACAATTAAGTAGTAACAAATTTGCGTTCAAAGGATATCCGAGCAAAAGTAAATAGCGTGACTGGCAGTTTCAGATCACTCTGTTCGTTTAGATATGTCTCTTAAATCAGCTTGAATAATCGAGGCAAAGTTAACCCAGACGCCTCCTTCCAAAACCACGGAAACTTTAGGGGTCTAAAATGGTCAGTCAAACACTCTCTTAAGCATAAAACTTGGCACAGACAAGTAGCAAATTTTCATTACCCTTGGGTTTGATTTTTCTTTTTTACTCAGTCA
>JAUBWS010060256.1:0-15719 GCA_032270445.1 Darlingtonia californica | reverse complement strand
TGGACAAAATTTCGCGAAAATGGCCAAAATACGCGAAAATCGCGAAAATTAATCCACGCGAAATTTAATCCACTTAAAGTAAATAGAATGAAATTAAATAAAAAATATAGTTTATAATGGATATCTATAATTCAATCAATCCTTTCATTGACAGGGGATCGCCCCCTTCATGAGTCGCGGAATTTTAGGTCTCTATTCAACGGGCAAGGAATATTAAGCGTTTTTGTCACCCATGGCTGTAACAACGATCATTGGCACTGAAATTGTTATATCAAAGCCATGCAGGCAAGTTTACAAAAGGGGTACTAGGATAGTCAAAAATATTCCGTAAACTTCGAAAAAAAAGTCAAAAAAAATCAGACGCCAAAAAAAATCAAAAATCACGAGAAAATCATGATAAAGTCAAAAATAACACAAGAAAAATCAAAAATCACAAAAAATCATTAACAATCAAAAATCTAGTACACCATATTTCTAAGTGCTTTACCATATACTATTAAGGGATTGTGCATTAATTGTCTAAGGTCTGGTTTCGAAAAAGAGATTTCTGATTTTACAATTAGATGATGGATACCACGGATTTCCAATGTAAACAGAAACATTCTTGAAAACTTGTGGAGTGGAATTGTCCAATTCATCAAATTTCTTTTTATTAATTTGATAACTGAACAATGCTAAATTTTCGCTCAACTTCTTTTGCTCGATTTTGATGTAGGTGTAAACATTTTTTTCCAAGCCATTATCTTTCTTTTTTGACCAATCAGGCTTGGAATTCATCAGAGCAGATACGGAGAAAACATTGTTCTTAAACCAAACAGCCGGTGTTTGAAAACCAGGGATTTTAAAACTGTCTCCGTTTGTTCCAGGGATTGTAAAGTGTATAACATTTGACCAAAGGCTAACAACAGAAAGAGGCATGATTTCAAATTCCAATTTCCATGTTACGTATTGAACTGGTAATGTGTGAATTAGATGTCCTTTTATTGGTCGACGCTCTATAAAAAAATAAGTCAATATTGAAAATTTATACCAGATAGAAACTTATAAGCTTAATTTGAAAAGGCATGAATTAAAATATTATCATTATTTCATATTTCAGAGCAGTAAGTGTCAAAAAATCATTACAAGGGCTTATAAAAAGTTTGATAGGGAGGAGAACTATAATATCATTAGAGTTAAATGAGGAGGGACCACCATGCTTGGCCCTGAAGGACATGGAACTATCTTCTAGATCGTTGGAAAATGCAGGGCAGCGGTAGTAATGGTACATCTCAACCACTCAGCGTGCGAGAGGTCGGGGGGTTTGAATCCTCTGCTTGATATTAAAAGTTGCATCATTCGAAGGTATCCGGTATTTTGGGACAGTACTTTTTAAAATTTTCTTAAATGTTTACGAAATCTAATGATCCTAAAAAGTAAAAAGAGAAAGTTCTTGATTTCTTGGACGTTTATATAGCTTCAAAACATAATTTTCACTCTTGCTAGCCATTTATCATTCTTTGGACATGTCCCTAGTGCATGGTTTGCGAAGCTCCTAGTTTACCAACAAGGCATCTAAGAACGTAAAAATTTTAGAATCCCTTATAAAAAAAAGTTTTGGCGTCAGCACTTCAATGGTTGAGAAAAATTTATTCAGTATAGTTGACCGAAAGGTTTTTTTTGGAAGGGGGGGGGGACTTAAGCTCAGAACCTCTTCCGAAGAATGATGCCCCTGTATCCCTGTAAGCACTTTATTGGTGAAGTGATGATTAACTTTCCTTTGGTGGTTGGTGTACTAATGCTCAAAGAAATACCAAATAGCGATTTCCGACTATGTTTTTTACAATACTGGAGTTGTTATCCCATCTATAAAGCGTTAAGTACGATGTTTTGCCCTTCTGTGTCCCCCAAGAGGTCGCAAAATCCCGAAATTTGAGTTAATTCTCGGAGAGGGCTGATATTTACCAATGTTGCAAAAAGGTTCAAAAAATAGTCCAATACTAAGCATATCTTTTTTGAGGCTTGGATGTCATGTCCTTATGGATTTATTAGACTGATACTCGTTGCGCCAGGTAATTAAGCCCAAATCATGAACATACTAAAATTCTTTCACAAAAATACTAAAATATGAAACATATTTGAAATGTAGCCAACATACCTTCAGCCAAATGTATACATGTGTCACTGACATATTCTTTGAGCTCATTTTGAACTGGCAAGCTCGTCTAAATGAAAAACATTGACTAGTCTTAATATATTCCGTTCAATTTGGTATTATACTAATTTGATAAAATTTTAACTTAAAACTTACGATAGAAGGACTTTCACCATAATAAATCCATCCTTCTTGCTTTTCAAGTTCCATGTATTTGTTTTGTGACAAAGAGCTTTCCAATAGTTCGCAAATTACTTTGTCCCGATTGAAGTTGATCGATCGACAATGAGGGAATAACATCATGCATTCATACAAACAATTTGTTACAATATTTGTTGGAATTGTCGAAATTATTCTTCCTCGAGCACGTTTGTTATTTCTAACGTCATCAAGGGTCATTTCAGCTAGTGCATAGCAACGCATAAACCAAAATATTATGAGATAAACATTGAAGAAGGTGAAAAGAGCCATACCGTTGCTTGCAAGAATATCAACACCATTTAGAGTATAACACTCCAAATGATACAACACAATAAGTTAGCGAAATATATGTTCGGAAAGTTGTATTTTTTCTTGGTATGACACTTATTCAATTAGAATTCAGTAAGACTAGAATTTATATTGGTGGTGTCTTTATTCATTGTGTATGATAAATAATGTATGTACATGGGGATTAGTTACAAAGTTTATCCACAGGCAACTGTCACAAAACAATTAAAACTTCTGACAGTGACAAAGACTTTCGGAGGTATAACCATAGTAACGGGCCAAGCTTATTAAAAAATGATAAATTCAGGGTGATCAAAAAAATTGTGCTGATGATAGTAATGAATGCTACAAACCCTAGGAACGAGTTTTTGCCGAAAACTGTGCTTTTAATATCAAGATAACCGTTCATGAATGTATGTAATAATATGTTGATAACACAAATGAAAATACGAGATTGGAAACGGGAAGAAAAGTTTTGCGACCCTTTCAGTGGTGAAAATTACTTGACCGTAATTTCCACAAGGTTCTCTGTAGGAGTTTCACAGAAAAGCAGGACCATCATTGATAGCAGTTCAAAGAAAACTGAAGAGGCTTTCCTGGGTAAATATGTTCAAATAAATAAATAATTAAATTAGGCATTTTAAAGTTTATTGCACACAACAATTAAAACTTCTTGTGATTAAATCGCTTGAAAAACTAAAGAGATTTTTGCTTGTATCAAAGTTATTACTTATTTTTTTCTTGTATTTTGTTCAATTCAATAAAGTGTCTTTCCTTGAACTATCCTATTTTCGCCAGACCATGAATGTTTATTCCCGCAAAATACTGAACAACAAGAAAGTCTCCAAGAGTATTACTGTACCCTTAAAATTCTTTGAAATTGTAAACTGATATGACAGCTACTACAACAGAATTACTGCAATATTTTCATTTTCCTCTGCAGTGGTTGAGGGAATTGAATACCATAAAACTTATGGAGCCTAATAAGGCCGGAACTTGTTTTAAGTCTCGTAAACGCCAAAAATCTTAACCACTTATATGGCAGAAATTTGAAACATTTTAGGATAGTCTTTACACATCGCTGCCTGATGTATCGCTCCTTAGTCACTACCAAGTTAGATTTCAATATAACTTGTTTGTCATCGTCACTTAAGTGGTTTGAGCTGGAATGATTGAGCAAAAAATTTGTATAATAGGAAATGGAAGTTCTGAAGACAAAGTTGAGCTAGCCCATAATTTCTCTTACTGTTCTTAATTGTAATGAAAAAATTCTAAGTGCATGTTCCAGGAGAATCCGATCTAAGATGGATGATCTTCGGACCCGGTTGAAAGAGTAATAATGCTAGCATCAATGAAAGAATTAAAGAACTTTGATGTCGGGTGATAAAAGAGTCTAAAGTCTAAACGTAAACAAGATGATTCGTTTAATAATTAACGACAAGAAGAATATGGTGGAACTGTCAAATATATTGCTAACAAATCAAAAGACAGCGCTATGAAATATTAAAATAGTGGGAAACGGGGTTGATTGCTCGTGCTTGTCGTGAATTAGGAATTACATGAATTATTAACGACGATTTGTAATTACATATTCTCACTTTATTCGCGAAAATAGCGCAAATATTGGCACATGTGTAAGAAGTGTCAAAAAGCGATTCAGCTGAAAATAAGCTGAGCATGAAAAATTAAATTTTCAAAAGAGTCACACACAGTGTCATATAAACATAACATGCATGGAATTTTTCGCCCTGCTGAAATTCTCATGTCAGTCTATATTTGTATCATACTAACAAATATTAAATTTTAAAAGCAACATTGGAGCTTTATTCACGATATGATGTAATTTTTAAAATTCGCAGTAAAGTCTGTCTCAACAAAAATTAAAACTTACTCCATTTTTCCATTTTTATCAGGATACACTTAACACTTATTCGAAAATAATGGATCCTTTGAAAGCACATCAGAGTGGAATGATATAACCAAAGACAAATACTAGAATATTTTCCAATTGAAAAAGAAAAATTAAGATGAAAAATATCAACTTTTTTTATTCTTATGATATATATAAGTTTGAAGTTTCTGCGTACCAAATTTTCCCACGGCCATAACTCCAGATTGGCTAATGCTAGAAACTTGAAACTTGGTATGGAGGTAGCCCTTAATAATGCAATTAAAAAATCATTCTGTACAAACAATGGTTACTATGGTTACCTGATGACGTCATCACAAATGTCGATTTTGGAAAAATAAGTACCTTTCTTTACAGAGCTATAACTTTTAAAAAAATTGCTGCTTTTCAATTCTGTCTTGATTTTTTAAAATTCAAAAGAAAGACCTTTCGTAATCATGAAATCAGATTTTCATAAAATCAAGTCCTGAGGCGCCAAATCGGCAACAAATTGGCCTCACTGCCATTTTTAAATGATGACGTCATCAACAAAAGTTTAGATTTGGCATGATTTTTTTAATAAAGTCAAACTGTGAACGTTTCAAGTTAATATCATTATTCTATTAAGTAATAATAAGTTTAGACTATTTTGTATTACATAAGGTTGTAAATTGACACCTCGTGTTACATAATTATGCATAATTGATTTTGTGCTTAAGATAATTACTTCAAATTTTCTTGAAAGGTGTTTAATAAGTTTTTGTTTATTGATACGAAATCTCAAATACATAGAGTAAGTATTTTTGGAGTTATTGAAAAAATTTTAGTCACGGGCAAAAAAGCCCCCCCCCCCTCCCCCCACAGGTAAAATAGGGTTAAGTATATCCTAAGAAAAACGTAACTGTCATTTTTCTTGTGAGACAGACTTCAGTAAGTTTTGAAAATGAGCAATAAATGAGAGAGTCACAAATCGCAAATGTTTGATTAGACTCGACAGAGCATAACAACGGGAAATATCATCCACAGCGAGAAAATTGGAGTTCAGTGCCACTTTATTTTGCTCGGCAACTCCAGCGCTGCACCTTTTCTGATAAACATGGTGCAGTCTTGCAACTTTCCAGGAAAAAAAAGTAGACCAGCTAACTAGCCTTATTTACAGATAAGTAAATCGCATGAAAAATTTTGTAAAAATGTTTACGGTTCAGTTTCGAAAATAAAATTTCTGATCTTGCACTTGGCTGGTTCATACCATGGATCTCCAATGTAAACAAGTATATTTTCAAAAACTTGAGGCGTTAAATTCGACCAACGACCTTTTTCAATCCCATTGAGCTCAATTATCAAGCTCGCTGAATCTTCACTTAATTTCTTTTGCTCGATTTTGATGCGGCTGTAAAGATCTTTAGGTAACCTGTTATCCATTTTGACATACCAATTAAAATTAGAATTCATTGTCATGCTTATATATAAGTCATTACTGTTGAGCCAAATCGCTGTTGTTCGGTCACCATATGCATTGTAATCTTCTCTGATTGTGATGAAATGAAGAATATTTGACCAACCTGGATGGTTTTCAAGGGGCATGATATCAAATTCCAATTTCCATGAGATGTATTGAATTGGTAAATTATAGACCGAATTTCCTTTATTCGGTTGACGCTCTGTAAAAAAAAATAAAGTCATGAACCGCCAATATGCAATGTGTATCAAAAAGTTGGAAACGCAAAATATGAACTCCATTTTTTCAATTAATATTGGTTATTTACTACAAAAGTTTATATAATCAGAAAGCTGCTTGAAAGATCGTTACAATGATTAAGTGCGTACCCAGACGAGAGGTAAGACAAAATTCCAGAGGAGACAAAAATGACTTTTTGATTACTTTTTACACTCCTCTGGTAGTTTTGCCGTACCACTGGGCACACGCTTGATGGTGCAGTTTTCATGAAAATTTCAAAAGTAGAACGAGAGTTATACAGCAAAATATTTTCTAAAATTATAATGGTTGATTAAGAAGACGCACAAAAGAAATAATTTTTTGAAACAAATATTCTGTTAAAATTTTTTATGGTCAGTTTACTTTATCATAGGAAGAGTAAATTTACTATCAATCTCCGCTACCCAGAAGAGTCAAAACAAATTGTAAAGATTTTACACAGTTAAACAATATGGCAAAAGTCAATGAAAGTTGATTCTATTGACCATTAAAGAATTTTATGACATTTAAAAATTACATCTTTCTTTGTAAATCCCGTTCTATGTTTTCAATTTTCATGAAAACTGTACCATAGAGCTTTTTCAAAGAGCTTTCTGCTGATAAAAATGTTTGTAGAAATTGGCCAATGTTAATTAGAAAATTGGAGTTTATATTTTGCGTTTCAATATTTTGATACACACTGTTTATTGTTTCAGTGTCAAGATAGTTAAAACAACCTAGAATCCAACGTGTTAAATAAAAACGTAAATTTAATATGCATATACTGTTGTACAGTTTAAAGGATACATCTAGGGCCAAAATTTTATTAAGGGAAAAATATATATAACATTAAAAACGCATTCGACATTACGCCATCTCATCTAACTACTCAATCCAATTTGCCGTAATAATTGAATTTAAGATCAAACCTTTACTCAGATAAATGCATGTGTCACTGAAATGGACATCTAGTGCGCCTAAATCTGTAGTGCTCGTCTAAATATAAATATAAATAGAATTTTCATATACAGGATTTTGTACTGTAGTAATGGTCTTGCTACTAGATTAAATTGTTGTTGCCAAATAGATTTGCATAAAATACAGTAAGTATCTATAATGACGTTGTGACTCATTTATAACATTAATTTGTAACGCATTCATAATCGCAAAAATTTAAAAATCATTGTAATTCTAGATTAATGAAATATAAATTTTATAAAAAATATAGCTAGTGAACATGGTTTAGTTGAGAAACCACAACGTCTAGAGATGAACAAAACGTTGTTTTTAATTCTTCCATCATCAAGTTTATATGGTCTAACTCAAAAGTTTTTCATTGTTCATTGTTTTTCATTCAGTGAAAAAATATCTAAAAAAGCAGTACATAACATACTGAAATTACAAAATTGATATCACGCGCAGTTTTTGGAGACCGTAAAACTTAATCAAATAAAATTTTATCTAATTAAGGTATACGATCCAATTCTTTGAATTACGCAAACAATTTTCCACTAACTTTAACAGGGGCTTTAATCCTCGAAATGAACGCTATTTTGTTTACCCGAGGCAGTGTACTAACATTAGAATTGTTTGAAAAATGTCCAAAACAAAAGGCGAAAGATATATTACCTATATAACAACTTAGGCTTTCCTAGGTGGGATACCGGCCCTTTTTCCTTTAGTAAAGACAGTGTGGTATCCAAACTAGGGCTTTCCATGACAGGAACCTTAGCAGAAATGAATCCCTTGTATAATAATCTTGTAAAAACCCTAATTCAACTTGAAAAATTATCGACTCAAACTGAATCATTGTCATTGTAGGTTTGACACTGTATTTTATATTTTGACCCGATACGGATACATTATTGGCAAAAAAGAGTCTGAAAACTTACGCTAAAATCACTTTCACCATAATAAACCCATCCTTCTCCATTATCAAATCCCATGTAATTGTTTTGTGACAAAGAACTTTCTAAAAGTTCGCAAATTTCTTCGTCACGATGGAAGTTGATCGATCGACAATGAGGAAACAACATCATACATTCATACAAACAATTTTTTACGACATTTGTTTGAATTGTCGAAAGTATTCTTCCTCGAGCACGTTTGTTATTTCTGACGTCAAAAAAGGTCATTTCATCTTGTGCATAGCCACGTATAAACCAAAATATGATGAGATAAAAGCTGAAAAAAGCAATGATCACCATAGTGTAAATCAGAAATATACCAACGTTAAATGGGTAACGGAATGAGTGAAAAGCTGATCTACCGTGCAAAAAAACCACTAAACTGAGAGAGTGAAGCAAATGGAACGATTATGTATATGCATCATTCAAATCCTCTGCATGCATGGGAAACATAAAAGACGTTGAATTAACACTGCCTCAACGTCCATCTTGTTTATGAGCTGTCAGTTCGACTGTAAAATAACTTGCTTGTAATTTACCTATGTAGATAACTGTTGGAATCAATAGAGGACCTATTACAATGCAAAATTGATATAGCTATCAATTGAAATACTTACACAGGACCAATAGGTGTTGTATTAAATAAATATTGAATAAATATATATTCAATGAAAAGCAAGTATTTCAATTCACACCTGTCTGAAATGGTTAAAACACCATCGAAGTATTTTAACCAGATGATGTAGTTTAGCAACAAAACATAAAAAATAGGCCCTCAGTTTTCGTTTTCTGGTTGAATTTTCAATTCATTTCTCTTTTAAAAATTGAGATTCCAACCTCAAAAGATAATAGGCTTTTTACAATATAACTTTTGAAGATTGTGGGACTGGGAGTGACAATGACTTTAAGTAAAATATAGCCAACATTTTTCAAGAATTTCATTATTTTTTGGTGGCAAATCTCCTAGAATTTAAAAAAATATACGATGCAAACTTTAAGTGCTCGACATTCGAAAATTGCCAAAAACAGGACTATTTACCTTTTTTTGTTGCTAATTTGAAGATGAAATAAGACACGAATACTTATTTACTTTTCATTTTTTATCTAGTAGATCACTGAGGTTATTGGAATTTGAAACTTCAATATTTCTTCGACAACCTTTCAGACATCCTAAAGACCTCCGCAAACTACTTTTTTCATTAGTTATGGGTTTTCTTTTGTGAATTCCTAACGTATTAGAAAGACATAGGGAAAATTTCTGCCTAATAAATTGACTATATATTAATTCGGAGTGGGGCATGCAGTAGTCAGAAAACTTTCACTTTCGGGACTAAAGTTCCTTCATGACGCTTCTGGATAAAACCCTTTCAAAATAGAAAAAGTACATCAGCTGACAAGAAAAGAAAAAGTAACACTCAAATTGAAATTTGAACTTACGACACAAGAACATTGGAAATCTGATGATCTTAATAGGTTATTGGAAGACGTCGAAATCGGGCTATGTGTAACGAAAAGATGTGGTGAAGGCTTGTCACAGGTACGCGATGGGAGTTGGCTGTATAAAAGTAGGAAATAACCGGTGGCAACAAAAATGACAACAAATATAATTCTTGATACATAGATATTACACAAAATTTGTAAAAGGATTCAAATAGTACCCTGACAGCGTCATCATCAGATTAGACGTAAACTTAGACGCTAAAAAACAATAAATGTAATAAAAGTATGTGATATTAACTTACAATGATGATACCATCAACAATTTCTATATCTAAGACATTTGTAAGATGATAAAAGAGAGCAAATTAGAGATAAAGATTTTAATGTGCGATTTCAATGGAAAATTTGGTGAAGCTTTACCTAATGAACAATGTGAATGTACGGGTAAATTATGTTTCGGACCTCAAACCAAGGAAAACATGATTTTAGCTATCACACTGTGCAAAAAAACACCACCGGAGGTACTGGACTTGGCTACACCAAAATGGTTACTCGAAAGGTCAATATGATTACACTATCGGTAGCTCGAGAGAATAAAAAAAATGAAGGAAAAAAAATAGACATCACGTTTACTAAATTGGTATCCATATTCAGCTAGTAGAAAACGAGGACGACCGATGACAAGATGGCATGACGACATTGTTCCATACCAGTCAGTGGCGTGGCAACGCCATGCGCAAGGCAGAGAAGAATGGAAGCAACGGGAAAGACTTTAATGAATACAGCTTACAGGTAACAGGTAATTCAAAGTGGAAAACAATATACAAAAATGATTTTCGAAATATTTGAAATTGAAGAAGAATACGGAAATTAAAAAAAAATTTCTATGCATTGTATAAATTAAACTCTGGCATACAAAATTTTTAAGAAACGAGAAGACGTTAAACGAAAATTCTTTAGGTATAATTTAAAAATTTTACTAAACACAAACATACATAGACTTCATATGAGTGTGTTCTAAAAAAAGTGAAAATTTTGTCAACGTAAAAAGATCAATTATTTGATTACAATATTGCGCTTGTTTATTCTCATGGAGCACTGACTCAATGGTTAAGGAATTCCACTCGTGATCCAATAGTTGTGAGCTCAAACCAGCCATGGTGACATCTGTGGTGAAGTGACCTCTTATTGTTAAATTCACAGGTTATCGCGAAGTCGTTAATGTTACGGTTTAGGTGTTTCAAACCGAAGCGGCTATTACGTCCAAGGGAAAGAAGAGCCAACCTCAGTGGATGGAAGCATCTAATGACGTCAGACTATCGATTACATTACATTTATATTTACTCTGGAAGGTCTTCTGAAAGATTATCTGGAAATATTTAGGAGGTCTTAAACGAAGAGGAAATTTTCACCAGCTTGTGTCAGCGTCCAGAGCAAGGAATCTCTAATTTGTAAGCTCAGTGCCTTTTCATTGTTTAAGGGTTGAATTCAAAGATCAAATATTCTTTATTTTTTAATTACTAAGTTACTGTAATTTTTTATTTTATTTGCAATTTTATGGTTTATGCAAATGATGCAAATGGACACATTTTGCGCATATTTGAATATATTTCTGGTGCAGAAGATGTTTTCGTACATACAGTTTGTTCTTTACAGCATCTTAAAAGTATTACCACCTATCAAACTTATGACCTATTTTCGTAGTCGAAAATAGACTTACAGGAAAATATCTTCGTAAAAATCAATTTGTTTTGATTTACAAGTTTAAAGTTATCATATAAAATTGAAGAAATTTCTTTATTTTTTCTTGACTTTCAGCCGATTAAACTTAACTCTCCTTCTTGACCGTTTCATCTTCATATAAATATTCTTTTTTACCGAAGAGAAAATACCAAAAATATGCCAAATTTTTAACAGTTTCTAGAAAATATTGCCTATTTTTTTTCTAATTCATTAGACAGATTTATTACACGATGACAGGAAATATTTGAAAGTCGTTGTTGTACAAATTTCTCCAAATTAAAATTCCGTAAAACAAATAAGGTGCACCTTAATTTCATTCTTTCTAGCTAAACGTTAAAGCTATAATACTAACCCTATTTGAATTTAGGGTTTCAAAAATATACTGACCCGAACGAATAATTTTAATATCAGACTTTGGACGGCCTATTTATTTTTGAATATTCTGTGAAAATTTCAGGTAAGTTGGACCACCAGAACAGAAATAAGTAAGTAATTATTCATTTTGACAACATATGAGTACAAATAGATGCAAAACTAAAATCAAACGCAAGGAGACCAACAAAAGACTAGAAACTGTAGGGGATTTCTTGTTATCATATCTTTTGATTCAAAGCAGAATATGTAGTTTGCAAAGTATTTTAGGTTCACATATATTAACTTTATCATTATGATCTTGCTTGCCAAAATGAAGTCATAATGACGTTACAAATTTTTATTAGAAATTTGCTGGTTTCAGCACATATTTTTTCAATCATGATGGTTTCTAAGTATTCTACATGTTTAAAAGCTTCAATTAATTATCTTTCATTTAAAATAAATCAACAAATTTGAAGCTTTGTTCAAAAGTTAACCCTTAGACCCCGAAGGACGCCAATTGGCGTCCAAAATTGACCAAAATACCATTATGTCTTTAGAAGCCCATAACTTTTAAACAGTTCAGAATTGGCCCAAACACTTTAGCAACGTTTTTAAAGAACATAAAAGGAGCTTTCTTTTGATACCAAACTTTACCAGTTTATCTAATTCCAGTGCTCAGAAATTCAAATTGGAAGTTTGAAAGTTGTAAGAAAAACCTTGCAAATTTCTCACTTTTTTAAAAAACACAGCGTAGTCAAAGGGTTAAAATTCATAGAAAAAGTGCATTTTTCCAGACTAAAATAACTAAATCAGTAAATAAAAGTGCTGAAGTCGTCAAAACTATACTGACGATGTTAATATTAATGTTTTTTACATTTTCTAAAAGTAGACATATAGAAGAAGTAATGTTCGTAAAATCATATGCATCATTCATGATCCTACAAAAAGTTGATTGAGGGTAGTTTTAATCCCCTCAACCTTTTGTTGTGTCAGGGTTTGTGTCATGGAGTTGGACCACTGATATTCAATTTTTTTTTGTTTGTAAAGATCTTGATATTGTCTATGGTTTGGTTTCGAAAAACAAATTCTTTATCTTGCATTTGGCGGGCACATACCAACTGTCTCCAAGATAAACAAGCACATTTTCAAAAACCTGTGGTGATGTGTTCGTCCAGTGTTGTACTTCAACTCCATTGATGCAGATTTTGAAGCTTGCTGATGTGTTATCTATTTCTTTTTGCTCGACTTTGACGCGACTGTAAACATTTCCTTGCAGTGCTTGGGCAGTATTTTTGCACGCATTACTAATACCATTCAATGCAGAACAAATGTGGAGTTTGAATGAGTTACCTTGGAAAAAGAATGCAGGTATCCGATCACCATACTTAGCAAGATTTCCACCAATAGAAAAATGAAGAATATTTGACCAATCATGATATGTTTGAAGAGGCATGATTTCAAATTCCAATGTCCACGTCACATATTGCTTTGATACTTTGTGAATTAGATTATTAGAGGTTGGTTGAAGCTCTGTAATAAGAAAAATATAAAAAAATCATTCAGTTAAAACTTTTGAAGTCTGATTTCTTATAAATGAAAACAACTATAGCAAAAAGTTACCTTTCAGGATATGTATACATGTATCGCTGAAATACTCTTTGAGTTCATTTTCGACTTTGAAGCTCTGCTAAATAAATAAACAAAACAAAAAACATTTATTGCCTTTAACAAATTTTTTCGCTTTTTTACTAATCTTCCTTTAAGTAAAAGTTTAGAAATAACTTACACTGCCATAATAAACCCACTCTTCTTCGTTTTCAAGTCCCATGCATTTGTTTTGCGACAAAGAGCTTTGTAAAAGCTCACAAAATTCTTTGTCGCGATTGTAGTTGATCGATCGACAATGAGGAAATAATATCATACATTCATACAAACAATTTGTTACAACATTTGTTGGAATTATCGAAAGGATTCTTCCTCGAGCACGTTTGTTATTTTTGACGTCATCGAAAGTCATTTCAGCTTGTGCATAGCCGCAAATAAACCAAAAGATTAAGAGATAAAATTTAAAAAAGGCAAGAGCAACCATACCAATGTTCATAAGCAAATCAACACATTAAAAAAAACGAATAGCGAAAATTCGAAGTCAAACCATTTGTCACGCAAGAGAATATGTGTGGTTTTGTAAAGACCATGAATGGTGTATATCAATAGAGATAAAGTTTATAAATATAAGTATATATATAGGTGTAAAAATATTCAAAACGTATGTTAACACCGCTCAAAAATCGTAGTTATATCCAAAACACAACTACACTACTTCAACGCAGTTGAACAAACAAAATAATGTAAACTCAAGACCCATAGCCACAATGTTTCGTCATGAGGTGCAAGGAAAGTTTACGCTTAACCCTTACATTACCGAGAAAACGATACATTTTGAGAAAAAAAATGCCTCAATGAAAAATTGAAATAGTCATGGACACAGACTTTTTTCATAAAGTCAGGCGTTGTCTTGCACTGGGTGAATGATTTTTAAAACTCAAAACATAATAATTCCATTAATTTGAATTTTTTCAAAAATTAACACCTGAAAATTTAAAATAATTATCACCATCACGTCATTAATTATGCTCAATTATTTAACACAAGGTCTCAATTTACAACCTTTTCCAATATAAAATGAAAAAATTCAACTACTAAAAACTTTTGATAGAATAATGATACTAACTTGAAACTTTCACAGGTTGTTAAATTTAATACAAGAATCATGTTAAACACAAAAAATATTATGATGAATTCATCATTCCAAAGTGGTGGTGTGCTAATTTGTGGCTGTTTTGGCGCCCCATAGTGCCTCAGGACATGATTTTATTAAAATCTGTTACCATATTTACGAAAGATATTTCTTTTGAATTTAAGAAAAACAAAAAAAATTGAATAATGTAATTTTGTTCAAGAGATATAGCTCTGCAAAGGAAAGTACTTATTTTCAGAAAATCAACATTTGTGGTGACGTCATCAGGTAACCATAGCAACCATTGTTTATTCAGTTTGTGTGAAAAACGTCGGAGATGTCGGATGAAACACTAAACTAAACCGATCCAACGTCACTTTTGCTCATAGTCCTCCAAAACGATGAATAGCCATACTTCCTGAAAACGCAAACCAAAGGCCTTTTCTCAAGAATTAGCTTTCCATATCCAAGACAAGCTTACATCTCCAAGACTGTAGCTATACTGTAGCAAGCATTCCATCTCCGAGGATTAGCTATCCATGTCAGAGACGTATATTTCCTTGTTAAAGACTGACCGTTTTGTTTCATACTGTCAATGAATATTTTAGTATTTTTATAAAAACAAAAGATAAATTCTCTAAAAAAGTTCAATGAATTTTTGAATATCAACGTAAATATAGTTTTTAAAAAGTTATCAAATTAAGTGCATGGTTTTTTTACATTGTTCTGTTCATTGTTTGCAATACTAGAACTATTTTATTAATAATAAGTGTAATAATTAATTATCAATAATCATCAGGGGAAGAAAAACTTGTGGGTTTGGGTTTTTTGGAAAAATCATGAAATAGAATTAGACAAAGTATCAAGTTGTTTAGTGAACTACGAAAATGGATTGTGTAATTAAACTTGGCAATTAAATTTGAAATCTTCAATAATTCGCTAATAAATTACCCAAATGTTTAAACGTTTTCGTTAATCGCAAAAAATAGTTTCTCCCTTTGCAAAATTTTCTAACAACAATGTTTATCTGCGTGGACTTTTTATTCTCAACACATGATAATATTATGCAATAAAGATTCCCTATGGTTTGGTTGTGAACAAAACATTTCTGATTTTGCATTTGGACGGTTCAAGCCACGGATCTTCAATGTAAACGAGTATGGTGGCCTATGTTTGCCATTGTGTATTCAGTATAATATTATGCTTTGTTTGTTTTATTTATTTATTCATTTATTTATTCTATTTATTTATTTATTTATTTCATTTTTATTTATTTTTTTTTTTACAAAAAAGAAAAAACATATTATGTTTTTGTAAGAAATTCCTCA
>JAUBWS010060245.1:0-15720 GCA_032270445.1 Darlingtonia californica | reverse complement strand
AATGCAATGGATGACAGGAAAAGCTGGAAAGAACGTGTCAACGCAAGCCGAGCAAGCTCGACCTGATGATGATGATGATGATGTAGTTGTTTATAGCCTTTCTTTAAATCGTTATGAGTGGTCATTGGTTCTACAAACGACAATAAGCTTATTCCCTCAGAAAATTTGTTTGCAGGCCTGCAGACAGGAGTTTTAATAAAGGGGGGAGTCAGCCTAAGTTCTATGAATGTTGGTCACTTGCTATATTTTTTCTAGAGCTCGTCGCTTTTCCAATAAGCATATGATTATAATTTCCACTATCATCAGTAAACGTGACAGGCTGCTAAATAATTAGAGAGTTCTCCAAAATTCGCCATTTTAAGTTTAACCCTTTATTTGTCGGATATATCCCGGTTTTGGAAAAAACCGAGTAGGTTCAACACCAACCCATGGGTCCTAGACCGTAAAATAAAATTCAAACATATCCACGGAAGTGGACAATGGGACTCAAATGGTTTAAACTATGACACAACTATTATACTTTGCTATTAAACCATTTTACTTTTTCCTATCTACAAGTCATTTTTAACCCTTTCAGGTCTGGTGACACGCCGGGCAGGTAATAAATGTATCAAGCTTTAAATGCTAATATCGCAAAAACTAGCATTTTTAGACCTTTGATTTCTAATTTTTGAAAGTATGATCAATTTTAAACAAAAATTTTTCTTGGTGTTTATCGAGATTCACAGGCCTCTTGTGAAAATTATCATTAAAGGTTTAATGAATGCATGCTATCGAATTTGTAATTGGTAAAAAGTTTTTTAAATTTCTTACTTTAACATTAACATGTTTGGAAGTTGTAAAAATCAATAATATGATTTGTTCTAAATGATATTCTTTATAGTTTTGTAAAATCTAGAATTATTGAAAAAGTTGCCATTGAAATTATAAATTTATAATTTAACCTATTATGATAACGTTTGGTTTGATACGATTCAGTCAACTTGAAATTTACAATTTTTAGGAGCTTGCCTAATGGTTTATAGTATATCAATTTCTCTGTTTCTATCAGTAATTTTCACCAAACAAACGTTTCGAGGTATTTATAAACCAGTAAAACTTCTTTATTAGTACTTTACGTAAATGAATGATCAATGGCATCATTTGATGGATTACAAAGAGCGAAATATTATCGTTGAATTTTTAATTCATAAACGAAAAACTGAAACAGAAGAAATTGAAGAGGAAAAAAATGTACTTTTTACTGAAACAATGAAAATTCTGGAGTCTTTCCGTATAGAAACGCGAATCTTTTGCAATTTTTTTCAATGCAAAGTCATGACTGTAAGGTGATGAAAAACCCTGAAAATTATTTTGAATCGTGAAAGATTTACATTTCTATCCTGAAAAGTTCCAGAATTTTTGGTATTCTAGTAAAAAGTTCTTTTTTTTTTCTTCAATTTTAGTTTCAGGTATTTTGAAAGAAACTTTAAATTCGCAAATAATTTTTTTATATATACACAAGGCTTGAAACATTTGAATAGGGGCGATCACCTTTGCTATTTTCCATTGATCTTTCTATAGTGCATTTTTTACTTTATTTAGAAAAGGAAAATCTTACTTACTTTTACATCGACAACGTTTTCTGCAGCGTGCTTCGTTTTTATGGAGTTTTTCAGTATAGTTGCAACGAGTTTTGACAATATGTCATCTTTTTTGTTTTCGTAGAAATTATCATGGTACTGGCTGTACAAATTTGAATATGAGAAATTTCTATTGAATGAAATTTTTGAAATGATTCTTAGCCCATTTTTGCCGTGAAATTTATTTCCAAGCTCTGGCAATTTTTGAACATTTTTTGGTAGGGGATTTCTCACTGATGGTGGATAGATAACGGAGCCCTCACGTCTTTACCCAAGTTTTTAGGAACGTAAAAATAATTTTCAGCCGTATTCAATTACATTGGCACTTAAGTGACAGTTATTGATAAACAAACGACCTCTGAGATATATAATTTACTGTTTATCAATTATTCTAAATATATATTTTGTTATTACTTACATATTTAGAAAAAATTAAACTTATTTTACTTATTCGTGATTGAAATAGATCTACACATTTCAAAAATCTTTTTTCAATGCAAAGCTATGACTAAAAGTTTAGGGGCAATTTTCATCAAAAAATGGCAAAAATCAGGGGTTTTTACCTCCAATTTTTCAGTCACAACTTTGCATTGAAGAAAGAATTTTGGTAACTTTTTTCACGTTTTAAATTTCAAAAGATTCATTTTTCATTCATAAAAAATGCAAAATTTTCATCAATTCAGTAAATTTTCTTCAATTTCAAATCATTTTTTCCCAATAAAAATGTCACAAAATTGTTCCATTCTTCAAAATCTGATAAAATGATACCAAATTTATGAAGTCTAGTCGGAAGAATTGGTGCCATGAACTTGTTATCTTATAAAAAATCAAAACAGAATTAAAAAGCTTTATTAGATCTTGTGCAACCTTATTTCAAAGAAATATTAAAATAAAAATTACATATTTTTGGTGCAACATTGCCCTAAAAATGATCGAAAATTTTCGAAAACGATAACGTCGTCAATTATAATGCCATTTTATTTGCTACCATTTTGATGACTTTATTTAAACCAATTTGGCCTAGTCTAACTTCAGTCCAAGTTGAAGAAGTTATCAGTATTAGTTAGAAACTTATTGATAATTAAACGTTGCTTTTTTTATAAGAACTTTTTCTTTCCTCAACTTAAAATGGTTGCCTTAGCAACGTCTTAGAGCAAAATAAATTTTGAGAATATTCATAAAGCTTTCACTGAAAAAAGATATTTACAAAACCGGCAGGGGGGAGGGCACTTTGTTATTTAGGAATAGTGACTTGCAGTGAACTTTTAGTACTGTAATTTAACTGGAATTTAACTTGAAGCTTAGGTAAAAATCTCCTTTCCTTAAATGAAAAAAAAATTTGCGATTCAGCCCATAGAGGCCATCTTCTTGATCTACCGTAATTTCTCTAATTTAATGCGGCTTCTAATTAGTGCGGATTGTCTTTTTTTCGAAAATGGAACAATTGTTTTCCCACTAATTATAAGTGCGGGCACACCTTTGGGAGTTTTCGATTTTTCTCTAATTTAGTGCAGCATGGGTCAAAATGTCATCTGATTATTAGTGTTGGTTTAGAATGAAAAAATTATTGCAATTTCTTTCCTCTACTTATTAGTGCGGCATGGCCTAAATAAATATTTTTTTAGCTGCACTAAATTAGAAAAACTACGATATATACGCTGTGGATTTTTAAGAACCATTAAGCACTAAACATCATTACTTTCACAAACACGTCCATGAATTTTTACGGTCCTGGACCCCTGGGTAGAGACCTAGGAGCTCCGCGACCCACGCACCAATGACCAGTCCCTCGTCAAGAAATTGACTTCAAAGATTTGCGAATTCTTGAGAATTTCCATTACAAAAAGGGCTGAATGGCCTAAAAATTATTAAAAAAAATGTTAATTTTGTCTATTCTAGTTGAAGAGATAAAATATAAACATTGGTGAAAACCGTTTTGAAAACAAAGCTCTCTAATGTAAAGATATTCAAGAAACAAAATCTTTATTTTCCTCTTCCAACAACAACAAATGACCAATTTCGCGGCAAAACAAAAGTGATATGAAAAAAATATATTAGAGAACATTCAAACTTTAATATCTTGAGACGAAGATATATTTTTAAAACCTGCAAAAAGATTTCTCAATAAACTTTTGGCAACGCAAAATCTAATGATTTAGACTCTCCTACCCCAACTCCCTGTGTCACGCACTTTCCCTCAATGGGTGTCACGGAAAACATATCGGACACTCCCTACCCTCTATGCGTTACGTATTTTTTGAATGATCCCTTTTGAGAGCCCTTTAACATATATTCAACGTTAAGAATATGGTATAGTCCCTTAAACCAAAAGGGTCTGGCCTTTCTAAAAATACCTAGATGGAGACATTGAATTAATCGATAGTTGTCATGGAAACTACAAGAAAACGAGGTGGGACTGACCAAAATAAAGTTTAGGGAAGGTTACAGTGATTGGCAATATCCCGGCCGACAAAACTCCAAAATTTGCCTGTGGAGGAGTGCATTTTTGTTGAAGCAACATGCTAATTGCGTTTCGCTAGAATAGGAATGACCTCCACAGTTGTTTTTTCATGATTTTGTCAAGGACTTTAAATGTATGCAAAGTTCTATGACCTAGGTGGACCCCTCAAAGGCCCGACCTGGATAGGGTTGAAATGACCGAGAGAAGCATTTGTACGAAATATTCCGGATTCAAGTTGACTTATTGTACTAAATGACGGACGGGAATCACCCTCTCGATTCAGACTTTTACGGTAGTGATGTGATTGGTTGTTATGATCATTTTGGCGAGGGTAAAATAGTCAAAAAATCTCGTACATTCTAGATATGAAATCACAAATAAATCACAAAATCTCAAAAAATCTCGAACATTAAGTTTTGGAGTACAGTACTTCATCCCTCGGATTTTGTAACAAAAGCAGGTTTTAGATTATCTTTTGTTTTAGCAACTGTAACTTGCAATGGAGAATTTAAATTTGACAGGTGATAACAAGAAGGCTTTTAGTCAACGCATGACCAAAAATACAACATTGTCTAACAGTTGGCCGATTTGAGAGCTACCTTTAAGGTATGTAGGATACGATCTATTTTGTTTGTCAAAATTTGCATTTATGTTTTCTGTTTTCCGCACTGATTGACGACATGTCATTGCTTTGATATATAATCCTCTGCCTTGGAAACTTTTACATTAATGCATTGTTTTCTTTTCCAGTGATATAATTGTTTGATTGTTTTATGGGAACTATCATATGACCACACGAAAATATGCTATGTGAAGTGTATTTGTGCGTTTGTCATTAGAAGTTACTTTCAGTTTGAATACATGAGAAAGGTTGTTGAGAACAACAAGCGCTGAGAGAGATTTCTTTGGCAAGCAAAGACGAACCAACATCATGGCAAATAATTTCGAGCATAACAATACTTTGAGATACAAGCTCTCAATTGGAATTGACTTCGGAACAACAACGTCAGCAATGGCATATTCATACCAGGATCAACAAGACGAAATTTTTGTTTTTCTCAAATATGGTGACGGAGTACCAACGCAGGGAAAAATTCCAACAGCCATTTTGTTTGACGAGAATCAAAAGTTTATAGCTTTTGGTAACATGGCCATTTTGAAGTATGAGGAGTATGCTATGAAGGAACAACACAAAGATGTTTACTTTTTTCAAAACTTCAAAATGCATCTCTATACAGATGACAAGGTATAACTTGATTGAAATTTTCAAAGGGCCATTTTACAATTTTTATGATCTTTTATGTGACAGTACTTTATTTTGTAAGCAATGTTGTAGCACTTTAGGTGCACACATTGTGATTTGACTCGGAAGACTCGGAACTAAATTAATGAACATCTTTTTCGCCTAATGTGCTTATTTTGTGCTAAATATTAGAACTATTTTTTAATTATCTCAAGAACTACAAGAGCTATTGACTTGAAATTTGGATAATGATAAACCTACTGAAATGAGGAATCCCATTTTTTATTTTCATCACGTGACAAGCATGTATTTCATAGATCAAAATCTATTTTTCTAAGATTATTTGATCTAGTACCAGTTTGACTTCAAACTTTTAACAATGCAAGATATTGACAAGAACGATTAAGTTATGAAATATGTCATTTGACGAGCGTGTATTTTACAGACCAGGTGTTAATATCAATCTTTAAGATCCTGGTCTGCAAAATACACGTGGGTCATGTGAAAATTTTTCAAAATGGTATTCCTTATAAATATCTACCACATATCAAGTTTCAAGTTTGTTGCCCATCTTGGTTCTTGAGTTATAACCCTATTTAGTAAAATACATACCGGTCTATAAATTATCAACCAGTCACGCGACCAAAATAAAAATTACATAACTTGGTCTACCGCTGTAGAAAAGTTTGAAGTCAATTGCCTTCGTGGAACTTTAGATTTTGATCATAACATAATTCTTTTCTTTAAACCACCTGTTTGTTGACAAGCTGACAATCGCAATGACGTCATCATATGATTAGAAGTTATTTCTCAAATGTGTACGAAGAGTTAATGTAGTGGACACTCTTTAAGGCAGACACTTCCGTAAGACAGACAGTCAGTCAAGGAACGGAATGATTTACAGTCAAACTATCTTAGAAAGGTTCTTTGTAGGTATTTCACAGGAAGTCAGGACCCTCGTTGACAACATTCTAAAAAATAGAACTGAAGAGGCTATCCTGGGTAAACATTCGTAAACGAATAAATAAATAAACAAAAGAAATATGTATAAAGCGGACAACTTATAAAGTGGACATTCTTTAAAACGGACAGTTTTGTCCTGCATCGATTAAAATTTTCCTTCAAATTGATGGTTTGTAAAGCAGTCGATTTTATTCCGAGATTTCCAAAAACAAGTGGATCCGTGGCCGACTGGTTAAGGCGCTGAACTTAGAACTTAGAAGGGGTCCCAAGTCCGGTTCCTACATACACGAATATAGATCATTGAAACAAATGATAAGCCATGGAGTTCTTTAACTTCTTTAATTTGATTGAATTGTATTATTTACTTTTTTAAATTTTCATTTTGGTCAACTATTTTTTCATTTAAAACATGTAAACTTAACAATGAAACCTTTGTTGTACCACGCTGGGAAACGCTTAATAAAATTATATACGCAAAATTAACCATCAAAATGTTAGATTCAATGTACTCGGTGCTCCATACCAAATTTCAAGTTTCTAGCATAGGCCAATCTGGAGTTATGGTTGCGGGAAAAAAAAAGTCATAATCTTCATCGGCCAATGATCTCAGTCACCGTTCTCACAATTAATAACCAAAAAAGTAACGAAAATCGTAAAAAATCTCAAAAATAACATGGCTGATTTATGAAATTATTTTCGTTTCCGATTTTCCTTTTACTGCATTTACTTTTGAATATATACCGGGTGGCCCAAAAAAAAGTATACGCGTTTGGTTAAGCATTTCTCAACAGTTATTTGTAAAATGCAAACGAAACGTTTTGCATCAAGGAGCCGAAAGGCTAACTTAAACTTCGGTGTGTAAATTTTCAAATTTACTTTATTATTCGTTTAGATATAGCATTTCAAAGTCAAAAGACACTTTTGAAAATGCTCAAAAAATGACAAAAAATAGGGGATTAATTAAATTACTTAAAGCTACGTTATTTGACGCTATTTTCATTTTTTTGAGTCGAAAATAGATAAGAGATTATTAAATTACAACAATTCTAAGACCCATTCCTTCTGGCTGATCGTGATCCATCCTGTCGTAATGTATTTCTAACCATTGCCACATTACCAGGGGTTCTCACTGTTCTGCGTCTACCACTCCTCACTTTATTCAGATTCAAGCAAGTTCCTTTATCGACGAATTTGTTGAATGTTTTTAAAATCGTTCTTACTATTGGAGCTTGAACATTAGGGCAGAGGTTGTTCCGACGCCTCAAAATTTCACTAGAAATCTCTAAACAGATTAAGATAAAAAACGCACACACACAAGTCAAATAAAATATCAAGAATTTGGAAAAAAAATTGTAACATTTCATCATAGATTTTATAACCAATGGGGATAAATTATTTATTAAATATTTTCCAGTAAATATGTAAAGGCTTTTATGATTCCTTAGTGAATTTAAGATGTTTTAAAGACAATATGTAATCTCAATAATTATTCCCCGTTTTTTGTCATTTTTTCAGTAATTTTGAAAGTGATTCTTAATTTTAAAAGGCCATAACACCACGAATATTGATTCAAATGTCATAAACGATACACCAAAATTTGAGTTAGCCTTTCCTCTTTTGATAAAGATAATTTGTTTTCAATTTTGCTCTAGCAGAGTTGAACAATACTTAATCAAACGCGTATACTTTTTTTTGGGTCACCCGGTATAGTTTTATTAAGCGTTTCCCAGCGTGGTAGTTCTCAATAAACATCTTAAAAAATCATGCTTAATGAACAATGGTTGCCATGGTTACTTGATGTTATAGTTATCATCATAAATGTCAATTTTTGAAAAGCATATACCTTTCTTTACAGAGAATAACTTCTAAACGAATTGCTATTTTTCAATTCTGCTTTGATTTTCTGAAATTCAAAAGAAAGACTTTTCATAGTCATGTCATCAGATTTTCATAAAAATCAAGTCCTGAGGCATAACGAGTCACCAAAACCGCCACAAATTGGCCCCACCGCCATTTTGAAATGATGACGTCATCAAAAAATTACATTCTGCATGGTTCTTTTAATGAAGTAAACAATCTGTGAAAATTTCAAGTTGATATCATTATCCTATCAAAAGTTATTAATAGTTGAAGTTCTGACCATTTTGCATTGGATAAGGTTGTATATTGACACCTTGTGTTACACAATTATGCTTAATTAATGACGTATTTGAGATAATTACTTCAAATTTTCAGAAAATGTGTAAAAGTTTTTGTTAATTGCTACAAAATTTCAAGTTCATAGCAAGATTAATTTTGGAGTTATTTAAAAAGAAGATTCGGCCGCGGGCAATGTATATTTATGTTATAGGACATTTTTGCATTGAAATAGAGGTTTAGAGGAAATATAAGTATGTAGTAGCTAGGAGTTTTTATTTTATGTTCACATATTTTACACTAGAGTATTACATATAAAAAATGTTTGCTTAACGATGCTTTTTATATATCCGCTGTGATATAGGTTATTCAAATTTTTTTTCTTTTCATATTCTTGTTTTTGTTTTGCAAAAAACGCCCCCCCCCCCGCCCCCCGCCTTGCAAGTTTGACCTTTGTCCCGCGGATTATATTCTGGCTTACCCCGCAAATATCCATGGATCTCACTACCACTATAGAAAAACACCCCCTCTTGAGTAAAAATTTTCAGCATACAAGGGGAAAAAACCTATTTACCTACACTTTTCTGAAACCTGTTAGGTGATATGAACATTTTCAGATATGTCGCAACTGTCTAGTTTCAGACCCAGGAAATTATTTTACAGATTTTAGAGTAATATGTATGTTTTGTTCTTACAGAATATTAACGAAGATATGATGGTTTCTGACATTACGGGTAGACAGATGAAAGCCTTTGATGTGTTTACAACTGCCATCAAATTCTTCCAGACGACTATTTTATCAGACATGAAACATTGCAAGGAATTAATGAATATAGAAGAACGAGATTGTAAATGGGTTGTGACTGTTCCTGCTATATGGGGTGCCAAGGCGAAGCAGTTGATGAGAACTGCTGCGGAAAAGGTCAGTCTGAAAAATCACTGAAAATAGCAATTTCGTTTTAAATGTTTTGTTATTTAAACCAAAAAAGTGATAAATTTTCTACATTTTCACAACACTTTTTAAACTTTAAACTTAAACAGTGGATTAAGATAAACAAGTTCAGTTTGTTATAAAAAAGAAGCTTTCTAAATGCTCTTTTAAAAAGTTAGACATATGGACTGGGTAAAGAGTGAGTTCGGAACCACCTTGAAAGCGAATAAATTTCATTATGCCCAAATGAAAGTTATACCATTAGACGTTGCAAAGATCGGAGGTGGGTTGTCTAGGAAGGTGGCATTGCATCACTGGTGGTGTTTTCGGTGGTTGAAATCTTGGCAATGGTCCCCCCTTTAAAAGTTATATTTTGAAGGTTTTTATTTGATAAATCTAATAGGTCCATCTGATAGAGCGTGAACAATAGATGAGAAAAATGTTCAATTGTGAAATTTAGATTACTCGATGCTGAGACATTGGGATTAAAGTGGAAAATATGACTATTTCTATGTATCTATTTTCGTATGTTTCTACTTAAGTTATCAAGACATGATATCAATGTGCCCAAAAATGTCAGAAATTTTGTTTTTTTCAATTTTTAATTATTACCATTTTGTAAATCAAACGATAGAAAATTTAACGGAGAGCACAAATATGTTAATTAGACATGCTAAATATGAGTATTGTGTTCAAAATAGCACAAAATTGTCCAGACGGTTATTTTAGTGATGTTTCGCTAGCATGACGTCATTAGTACGTAACTCATGATCACGTAACTCAATTTTCATGAAACTTCGCACAAATGTTCCTTAAACTATGTTGCATCAGTGTGCTAAGTTTCATTTCATAATGAGAAACATTAGAAAAGTTACGGAGGGGGAGGGGGGGGTCAAAATGCGCCCTATGCCTGAGGAGCCCCTAAAAACCCTAGGCTGATTTTTCGATATTTTACCCCTAATGTACTATTTTTTGAGGTCAAAATGAAAACTGAAAATCCCAATTTATGAGAGGTCCAAACTGGTTAATTGAATACTTTAAGGAATTTTGTTATTAGATTTCAAAATAAATGAGTTAGTTAATGCTCTTTAATCTTGATAGATAACTTTCACTTATTCTGGAGTTAAATACATACTTGATAAGCCTGAAATCATTTTTGCTAAAACTATGTTGAGTTTCTTATTTTTGGTCAATAAAATGTTGTTAATCATTTAAACTAAAATCTCTCATACATTTTGAACTAATGAATATTTCGATAAATGTTTTAGTATGAATAGATAACCTTTCTTCGACTCACAAAATCATTTTCGTTTTAATCATTTCCAACACGTAGTGAATTAGAAGAATTCGATAAAAACCGATATGTGTCACGTCCATTTCTCATCATTGATTTAAAACAGCTGAAGGATAGCCTTAATTCTTACATTTATAATCTAGCCTGGATGTATTTCATATTAGTACGATATTATGTTGTACATAGTACTGATGTGACAGCGTCGATGGGCGAGTGGACTTTCCCAATGCGAATCCACCGTGGACCCTCATAATTTTGAATTTTTAGTGAAGTTCCGAAACTTAAAATTTGAGACTAGGTTTAGAATCTTATTTTTTGAATTTCTGACGGTAATTATTACCTAGTCAATTATGTTGGGTGGCCTTTTTTCTAAATTACCTATAGATGACCGCAGTGATGATATAAATGCTGACGTTGTCAACAAATGTCAAGTGAAATAATAAGAAATTTCTCAATTTTTAGCCATTTCTACAAAATTGTGCATTTATGCTTTGGCCTCAAAATTTCAAACCTTCAAAAATTAATTCAACTTGAATTAGCTAAATTTTCCAAATCTGGTCTCTGCAGAAAAAAATTACATAATTCATAATAATAGCCTTAGCATAATCTTCGAAAAATATTTGTTTATTGTTTAGGCTGGATGCTTTTGGCGCTCCATAACCATGGCGCTGGAACCTGAAGCAGCTTCAATTTACTGTCGCCAATCACCTAAAGTACAAAAAGACTATTTCAATATCATACAGCAGAAAGAATGTTCAAAATATATGGTCGTCGATATCGGAGGTAACATAACTCAATGTACTTAAGGGTTTTTGAAAACTGTTCTAATGGCATTTTTGCGAAAATTTGGCTACTAACATAAAAACATCAATTGCTGCCTTATCTCATCAAAATGTATTCATGACAAATATACTTATATCTTTTATCTTGTATTTCGATCCCAACAGTTACTCTGGTTATTAAACTTAAAGAGGAGTGGAGGCGGAATTAAGGAACGGTTTATTTTATCTACATTAACATTACAACCACCACTAATTTTCACTGTTTTTGGGGGGATCGATCATCTTAAAGATGAGGTGTGATACCAAGAAGGAGGCTCAAAATGGAAGGGGGAATGATCATACCCCTCTGCGAACTATGGAACCCTTTTGATAGCAGAGAAAACGCCTTTATACTTGCTTTTATTATAAAAGAGAACATCTTGAAGAAATCCTGGTCTTGTGCTGGTTAAGAAAGAGTGCAAAAACGCTCGGAGAAGCACCGAGCTGTGCAGGAGAAGTAATAAAACTAAAATCAGTATCAAAAGTGGTTGGACAGGGTATCTGCTAGAATCTCCAGACGGATTCAGATGTTGGATGTAACTGATTTTTCCATGAATTATTACTCCTTTTCTCTCAATTTTGTCTTGTTTTTTGAGCCAAACTAGACTCAAAAACAGTCTTGGAATACTCAAATCTTACGTATCCACATGCAACTATGATAAAATTTACAAGGGCGGCAAGCACCATAAACTTAAAATTAGGGAACTAAGACAATTGCAATGACATAGGAGAACCCAATGGTGGATTGGTTCGACGGAGAGAAAGATTTTGAAATGTAATATTTTAGAACGACTTAAGTGGCATCTCAAAACTGCAAGGTGTTTCCCTGACTTCCAGTGTTTCCCTGAATTCCAGTAATTTCAGCAGATTTCTTCATAAACCCTGTAGAATAATCCCTGCTGCAAGATTAAAAGAACAAAGATATTTAAAATCAAGTTTGAAAAATTCTCTGAGCAAAGATATAGATTTAAATTTTCTGATCTTCCTAAGTTTTCTAGAAATTGCAGATCTACACCAACCCTCTATAATACAGAATCCTATATTAACTAAGAGGTAATATTCAAATAATAATAATAAATTTCAGAATAAACTGAAAAAAGTATTATATATACATAATACTATTTATTACATGTATATACATGTAGTAAATAGTATTATGTAATAGTAACATATGTAGTCAAAGGAATGATAAAATTTGTAATTTTTACGCGTACTTACTACAATATGAACCGACCAGAACCCACCAGAACCGAGCATGACCGATCAAAAAGAACATGAACTGACCAGAACCGAGTAGTAATATGGTATGTTAGACCTAAAATACCCTTTTCATACCATTTTGAGGCATTTTAAGGCGTTTTTAGGCATTTTAGGTCCCATAATAAAAATGCTCCGTTTTAAACAAAATTTCGTACCCATTTTAATCAATCTAATACATGGACTAATTCAAGCATGCTGATTTCGAATCTGGTGTCTATTTTTTAAAAATTCAGACTCAAAAATACTTTGTTTTAGGCATTTTTGTTCCCAAATTACAAAAAATGTTTTTTTGCAAAACGGAAATTGGTACATTGAATATATAATTGAAGCACGTTGGTGTCTTTTTTTAAATTCTGGACGCTAAAATACCTTGTTTATTCATTTTTGGCACTGAAATTCAAAGTTATTATCTTATTTGGTATCCAATTGCGCAAGTATGTCAATTAAGAACCTTTTCTAATACAAAATGGTCAGAACTTTAACTATTAACCACTTAAATGCCGATAACAAACATATTCATCATGGAATTTTAAAATATTTTTACGGTTCTGGGACCCTAGGAGCTCCGCGACCCATGAACCAGGGAGCGGTCCCCGGTTAAGAAATTGATGTCCAAAGATTCCCAAAATGGTGAAAATTCCCGGCACAAAAGTTTTGTTAGGAAAATTATGTTAACTTGAAATTTTCACGGGTTGCTTAATTAATTGGAAATATCATGCTGAATGTAAAAAATGTATGAGATGATGGTGCAAGACAAAGACATTTATTATGGAGATAATAATAATTCAATTTCTCTAAATTAATATATTGTTTTACGACATAACAATGTTTGATATGATAAAAATCTCACCTGAACATAGTTTATTTTTCAAGACATTTCTCAAAAAATCACAGACCAGATCAAGTTACTGTGATAAAGACCACATAGAAAAAGGTCCTATTTCGCATTATTCGAGTTTTCTATAGAAACTCTTATTACAAGTGTTTGATTAAGCAAACATATTGTCTCGATTTGTCGTTCTTCCAAAAACTTATAGCAAGTGTTTCTATAGAAAACTCGAATAATGCGAAATAGGACCTTTCTCATACTCAGACGGATTCCTTTTAAAACAGGTTAAAAACCGCTGAAGTGTGGTTTTATGGGTGTCCATTCCATATCTACATATATCTTTTACATTGTACTCAATATGAGAAAAAGGTTTTTTTTGAAAAGGTTACACGTTAGACTACACGACTAGACTACACTTATTTAATAATTTTGTTCAAAAAAGTCATAAAGATGAGAAATGACAGCTTTATATTGTCTGTCTGAAACAGCTATAAAAATTGCATGCACTGTAGATAGTAATTTTATATCTATTTCTAAAACATCAATGATACGCAATGTGAGAAAACTTTTTGATGAAATAATTTCTATAGATGCGATAGTTTGTAACTTTATGTATATTTTAATTGACAAAAATCATATTTGCGACAAAATAATGATGTTCTTTCCAAAATGGCTATAAAATGGCATTCACATGCATTTGTAATTATTATCTCCCTGATTATAATCTCCTTATCTTACAACAGGACTTGATATGCTACCTAGCTACTGGATTGTTACGGTTTGTTACTGGATTGTTCCGCTTGGTCCGGGTCATTCCACCTTTTAGTAACGTCGTCAATTTCAGGCAATTATATTTTGAAAATATAATGAAATACTTCCGGAGGGCCTTTGTTTTGACTTTAAGAAAATCGAAACAGAAATGAAAAATCTTAATTTGTTAAGAAGATTTGTTTTTCAAAAAATCGAGATTTGTGATAACGTCATCAGGTAACCATATCAAAATATCATATCAAAATCAAGATTTTAGTGTTAGCCCGCGGACAGAAAGAATGACCTCACAATAATTTTAACTAAAAGATTCCAAGCATCATTCTATTGGCCTCCAAAACCAATTATCCTTCTCCCATCACTTGTACGCAAGTTAGAAAATTGAAGTTCTAAGGAGACTTTTCTGAAACCCTTTTCCATTTACAATTTCTTTTTAATAAAAGGGCCTACACAAGGATCAGGCTTTCTCTAGATTGTAAAGTCGACATCATATTTGAAATCCAGACTATAAAGCCGACATCATATTTGAAATTAAACATAATGAACTTTGTACCGAAACACGTTTAAATAATGCACTAGATTATTACTCTAGTCTATAAGAAAAAGAACATTTTTGGAACATTTTCTAAAACTGGATGTCAAATTCGAAATCATCGTTCATCAATTAGTCTGTGCACCAAAGTTTGTTTACAATGCAGCATTTTCGTTATTTTGGAGCCTAAACTGCCTACTACACATATTTTCAATAGACATGAGATTCGAAACCAGCGTGATTGAATTATTCTGAGTACCAGATTACGTTCAAAACTGCCAACATTTTCTTTATTTTGGGACCAAAAATTCCTAGAAAGGACTCAAAATGGTATGAAAAAAGGTATTTTACGTCTGAATTACCAACGTAGCTTCTAGTCGATTCTGATTGGTTCACACTCGGTTCATGCTCGGTTCTGGTCGGTTCACGCTTGGTTCATACTCAATTCAACTCGGTTCTGGTGGGTTCATGCTTGGTTCCGCTCAGTTCTGGTCGGTTCGTGTTATAGTAAGTACGAATTCTTTCGAGCTTTGACATTTACTTGAATAGTAAAAAATTGAGAAGAATTGAGGAGTTTTGAGGATACGTGGCAACCCTACCAGATTTAACTTGCCCAATATTATATTAAGAAAAAGTGACAATTTCAACAATAAGGCGTGTTTTATAACTTTCCTGGGGCAATGAGAAGTTTTCGCAGAATTATATCATGCAGAGTTTCATGTTTGTGGTAAAAATCTAGCAAATTAAACCTCAATAAAATAATTGAGATAAGAATATAAAAATTTCTCTTTTTAGGTGGAACATTAGACATTGCAGCTCACCAAATCAACAAAGATCAATCGATCATCGAAATTTACCGA
>JAUBWS010060234.1:0-15720 GCA_032270445.1 Darlingtonia californica | reverse complement strand
CTTTTTCATTGGTGGTTTAGTTTACGGTTGTTAAGTTCAAGCAGACGGGGGCAGTTTAGTGTAAGCTATTGCTAGTTAAGATTTTGTAAGAAAATTGCAAAAAAACAAGAATTTTTGTCAGACAGAACAGCCTTTCCGGCCGGAATGGCTGTTCCGTCCGGAATAGCTATCCCGCCGTTCCGTCGTTCGGCGTTTTGACACTAGCCGCAGGACGGACCCTGTGCAACGATTCCGGACAATTTTTTATAATGAGAAATAGAAAACATACAGCGTACAGTACAGCGCCCGAAAATTGTCCGGGCGTAGATGAACTGTGAGGAAGACATATGGAAATTATTCCTCCCCCCATCTGTTTCGTACGGTGGCCAACAACACTGCAAACAAGTTGTTTAAAAAATACGAACACCTTGCAAAAAATACGAACAGTAAAATAATACGAACAATTTGATAAATAATACGAACAATTTGTTAAATAATACGAACAATTTATAGAAAAATACGAACATCTTGCAAAAAAATGCGAACAACTTGCAAAAATGCAATCAATTAATATCTTGTTTTTTTCCAATTTTGAATTGTGTCCTCGTGACGCCGCAGACGCCGATGGTTGTGACTTCGAACCGGCCATCGGGACATCTGTAGTGGCGAGGTGACCTCCTACTGTTAATTGCACAAGTCATCACGAAGTCGTTAATCTTTACGTTTCGAGGTGTTTCATATGGCCGAATAGCTCAGCTGGCAAGGCGCTGTCTTCGTAATGCATAAACGGTAGCTAGATGATGAAGGTTCAAACTCCAAAGGTATCGGTGTTTGCGTCGGTGAAAATATCGAAAGAAACGGCTGTTACTCCTAGGATAATGGCAGTTGCGTTCGGTAGGAACCTACATCATAAATCAGCCATGCAATCGCGGGGAGGTTGCCTTGAAATATTAGGTGTATGGTTGACAGTGCACCAGGCCCACATCAGCCTAAAGCTGCAATTAGAGCTACCGCTCACCTGGTCTGGGAAAAATAGATAAATAAATAAATAGATAGATGCGGCTAGTGTGTCTGAGTAGAGGGGTCAAAAGCCCTTGATGACGTAAAACTATCGATTACATATTGCAAAAATGTACAATCTAAAAATGCCATACTTTCCGATTGGGAGAATTAGAAAATAATGGGAACATCGGATTACTTTACATGGTTCCACCTTATAGCTCTTGGCCCTCTTTTGCAATTAGTTCGTATTTTTTTGCAAAATGTTCGTTATATTTTTGCAAAATGTTGGTAAATTTTGCAAGTTGTTCGTATCATTTAACAAATTGTTAGTATTTTTTTAACAACGCGTTTGCAGTTGTGGGCCACCGTAGTTTCGGCATAACACAAAATATACGAGACCAGCAGCCCGTTCCATTCGCGAAAACGAGGCAAAACGAATATGACGTAATGATCAAAAAAACGTAAGCGAAGCGGAAAAAAATCAAACAAAACAAACCACCTCGGGAGGTTGAATTGATTCAATTAAATTTCAATTGATTCGATTGGCATTCGATTGGTTTGATTAGCATTTGATTGATACCATAGTTTTCGATTACTGTTCAATAAATGCAATTTCAATATGGACAATATCAAACACAGCAACAGTGAGTGGTACATTTACTACGCGCTCTTTTGCATTATATTTTTGCAATGTTTGGTTCACATAATCAATTTGATCGAACATGGAAATCCAATCAATCGAATGGTATTCAAATCACTCGACTCGAACACTGATTGAATTAATCGAATTTTACAATCGTTTTTTTTTTTCAATTTGAATTGGTTCGATCACCATTCAATTGATTCGATTAATCAAATCAAAGGATTATTTAATTATAATGAAAGGATATTGAGCGGTGGGTAATTGTGTTGCTCCAACACCAAAACACATTTTTATGATGTTCATTTCATTTTCTAATGTAAGGTTTGACATTAATACACCTTTCTCCGAATTCTGTTTGCTTATGCGCGCGCAGACTTTTTTATCTTTTTTGGTAGGTTAACAACTTAAAACTAATTACACGCTTTATTCCATACATTATCTTGACCAATTAAAGAATAAGAAGTTCTACAGGGTGTCCTGAAAAAAACGGAACCCATACTTTAAGCAACTATATCTTTTAAAATTTATAGCTAAAAGATGCGATATTTATACCAGAAAGAAGAAAACTTTATGCTCTTTTCAAATATATCATTCTTAAATTTATATAAAAAACATTTGGACTAATATTAGAATTCTGAGCATGAGACCACCTGCATGAGACCTTTCAATTAAATCTATAACGATCAATTAAGAGAAAGTTGAATGGAGATTAATGACCCAATAATAATTAATACAAAAAGTATTTAAATCGCAACTGCAAACAGAACGCTATATTTACATGACTTTCTTGTTATAGAATGATTTTTTGAATTAAGAAAATTCGAACAAGAAATTTTTTGATAAAACTTGCCATTTTAGCTTGCTTTGAAAGATTTCCGCGAAGTAGTGGGAATAAAGTTGGTTTTAAAGAAAAAGTTGATTTTAGCTACAGTTCACACGGTGAATAAAACATTTGTGTTTTTGTAAACTTTTTCGTGATACACTTAACACAGCAACAGAAAATAAGACAGCTCGACGTAAACAAAAGATTTTTAGCTCATTAAAGTTTGAGCTTAATTGATCTTTAAGAACTTAATGACCGTATCAAGAAAAAGAAACCTGAATGTTTCCTGAAGAAATTAATTTCACAAAGAAGAATATATTTTTTTGAAAAGCTTAGGAAATCATCTTTCCAACGGTATAAAAATCGCAAAGAATGTATAACAACTTAATAACTTGCAGCATTTTAAAAGTTGGGTTCCGTTTTTTTCAGGACACCCTGTACATCAATTTGCTATTATATCTAAATACTCCCAAAAGCATTTTTCAAAGTCGAACGATTTGTTTACCTACCAAAAATGATAACAATGTCTGCGTAGGCATATGCAAACTGAATTCGGAGAAAGGTGTATTAAGGGAAGAAATAATTGCAAATTTAATTTAGCGATTTTATTACCAAATTGCGAAATTTAGAATTTTCCTAATAAAACATGTAAAAACATGCATTTTTAGAATGAAATATCTGCACAAAAGTGACTGAACCACGACAATTAATTATGCGAAACTAATAAATTTTGATGTGACAAATCATAAAATGAATTCAGAGTCCTTTAAGGTATATTAAAAGGTATACAATAATTAGGCGGGAAAATTCCAGTGCGTAGTCTAGCGTAATAGCAGAATCTTTTCGTTCCAGACAAAAAAGGCATATATGCTGGTAATATGGTTGTAGTGTAAATGTCAACCTAATTTTGCTAAAATTGCCGTGGATGAATATTGGTATTTGCTAATCAAAATTGAAAAATTATTTGTAAACCTTTTCAATCTTTGACAAACTTTATTAAAAGCTAAGCCCTATTTTGGCATTATTTCTCACATTTTGTGAAGTCTTTGTGAGGTCATCCTAATAATTTTATATCTTTTTGTTTGTCTCGTAGCAAGGCGTAATAGGATATAACTATTAGGAATTAGGGGGGATGGTTGTAATGTGCAGATTAGCTTTCAGAAATGGATTGATTTGCAGATAACTTTCGTTTGGAATTTGTGGATTTTAATTTTTCTATATTTCTTTCATTAATTAATACCTGAGGTATAAAGTGACTGATTATTTATTAACGCAATAACTTCTTCGTCATTCAAGCATCAAGAAAGATATCGGCTGCTACGATTTCAAGTTTTTCAGCTTCTTGTTTCTTTTGCTATATGGAATGTCAAAAACCGTCATTTTTGGACCATTTTTAGCCAACTTTAAAGGAGTGTTTTTAGGAAAGAATAAAGATAGTCGCAAAACGATTACATTTTTGAATCAGCTAACATTGAAATTTTCTCATACCGATTATATGAAAGCAAAAATTCAGTTTTTCCGCTCTAAAATAAAAAATCTAAAAAAATCCTAGTTTGTCAAAAATGGTTAATAAGACTACCGAAATAAATTCAAAAAAAATACAATTTTCCACATTTTGGACAAACTTTAGTAATGTAAACCATATTGAAATACAAAATTGATTAAAAAAGTTTTATTTTATAATTTTTGATGGCCTGTAAAATATCATTTTATACCTTAGACCTGGGACCTGCGTTTCGAACCAACCGACCGAAAGTGTGAAAAAGAAGCAAAAGCGTGTAAATATTTTTTAAACAAACGGCACATCATATGCCCTGCTGAACAAACCGAGATCTCGGTTAACCGGGCTAGCTTGTTTTTCATATGACAGGTTGTTGATTTTCATGAGAATTTTATAAGAGAGCTGAGATCTCGGCAAACCGAGCCTGCCCGTTTGTCCAGGATAGATCTTTTCATATGAACACCCCTTAGCTATATCTAAAGCTTTTGACAGAGTTTGGCACGAAGGTTTAATATATATATCTTAATGGGAGGTTTCAGAGAGTTGTTCTAAACGGGAATAACGCAAAAACTTGTTTGGTACAATATAGTAATGGAAGAACAAAATTCTGTCCTATACTTCAGGCTCACAAGTTTTCTCTCATGATTTAAAATTATATGGATATAAATTCAAGTCTAATGCAGAATTCTTTTCGTTTATTCTTCTGCGTTTTTTTAATGAATTTCGTGCAGATCTGTACGCATTCTCGAGTTAATTTGAATTGTAAAAATCTTTGAAATATAATAGGAGTCGGAATAAAATTGGGGGAGGCGGGGAGGGGTTGTAAAATTAAGTGGTGAGGATTATTCGGAACTCTAGAGTACAAAAGGCTTAACATAATTTAATTTCGCCCGTATCATATTTGGAAAAACTCTTTTAATGCCATTTCAAACAGTAAAACACCTCAGATGAAGAAAATTAAATCAACACACCAGAAAATTCAAAAAGTATATATGACAAACAGGTGGAAAATTAAATTCCAATGAAGAAGCTGATGTCAGCTAATCCACCAAATTAAATTACTACAAAAATCAACCGTTTTAAAGTCGTAAAAACATATTTGTTTTTGCACTCCTAAGATTGAGAGATTCGTTGCATGATGCGTCATACATACAATATTCTTTTCATTTCAAAATTTTCGGGTGTTGAAGAAGAAGTTTGACACATTCAGTATGCTTAAACGTACGAGCTAGATATAAACTTGTCTCTCCACCTTCATTCTTTTCATTCGCTTCACATTTCGGATGTTGAAGAAGAATTTTCACACAATCTGCATGGCCTTCCTCACAAGCAAACATTAAATTTGTGTACCCGTCATTTCGTTTTTTATTCACTTCACATTTTGGATGTTGAAGGAGAAGTTTCACACATTCTGCATGGCCTTCCTCACAAGCCAACATTAAACTTGTATACCCGTCATTTTGTTTTTTATTCACTTTACATTTCGGATGTTGAAGAAGAAGTTTCACACATTCTGCATAGCCGTACATACAACCCAACATTAAACTTGTGTCCCCGTCGACATCCTTTCCATTCACATCTGACTTTGGATGTTTTAGAAGTAGTTTTGCACATTCGTAATGCCTGTGTTCGACGGCCAAAAGTAAGCCTTGTTCATTGTCTTCGCTTCTTTCATTGACATCAAATTTACGATTTTTGAGCAAGATCTTTAACGTGTCAGCATTTCCATGTTTACAAACTGCAACCAAACTATTATTTAGATGTTCTTTCGTATCATATTCAGGTTGATTAAGAAGGAATTCTACAACATCTGGTTTATCTTGTACACAAGCATAAAATAACGGTGTTTTCTCTTTCACACATAAACAATTGGCTCCTTTTGGTTGATACTGAATTAACTTTTTTAACACATCGATCTTTCCTAGTTCTGCTGCATAATGAAATATGGTTTTTTCATTAACAATCTCAAAAGGATCAAATTCATGTTGGATGAACACTTCTATTACATCTAATGCATTTGATTCTACTGCAGTGTACGTAAGCGAAGTGTTGTTGTCGATCAATAAATCAACAGGATAAGGAAGGATATCGTAAAGCTTTTCAATCAATGGCTTTTTGTTTGCTTTCACTAGTTCTTGCATCTCTGAAAGTAACAAAATAGTAAGATTTATAATCATTATCAAAACTAATTTTTTACAAAATTTACTCTCAGAAGTTTAAATTGAGAAGTGTTGATGGTTGCACGCACTGCAAAATTCATAATTCAAGTCGTGATTTTTGTAAATTTAAATCTTTAAAACTTTCTTTAGCTGAAAAGAATTTCGAGGACATATCAAAGGCTCAAGAATATTTTTTTTTTATAAAATCAACAATACACAATAAGGTGCTTATAATTATAAGTGTGAAAAATTCTAACCATATCTGTTTATTCATGTCTTTTGTAGAATTTTAGTAAATTTTAGGTCCTAGAAGTGTGCCGTATTGTGACCATTCGTACCTTTTGCAGTGTGCGCTGAGGTTTCAACCCTATAAGACCCAGGTGAGGGCGGATTCATGAATTTTCATCAAATGATTAAAGGCATGTCTGTACCAAAATCACAATTCGCCCCTTTTCTACTTCGATATGTATGGTCATATTTTGAAAGCACACCGTCAAAATCCTTAATAAATCCTCATAAAAACCTTAAAAACTTCAAATGTATTAATTTTCTCTCTATTAGAGGTATGATCTGCCTATTTTTTTTATATTAAAATTTCTCCTTAGCAATTTTTACCCCCCCCCCCCCCCCCTTCCAACCGAAAGTTTGAAGAATTTGGACTTTTGATTATGGCAATTGTATGTCAAATCAAAAATACACACTCACCTGCAAAAGATATGTCGTCGTCAAGGTTGTGCAAGTCTTCATCTAATGGTAAGTATACAAGTTATTAATTTGGTCAGAAAATCAAATTTAAAACGCGATGCATTATGTCTCCTAAAGTGGAAGAGATTTCAACAGGAATTTATTGGGTTTGAAAAAATTGACCGCTTTCTTTTAAATTTGGCGCTAAATTTTGTGGACATTAGTAGTTTGCTGGTTGGCGAATTTTCTAAGCGTTATAAAACTATTTGGCGCGGATATTTGGCTCCTTGGGGCACAATCTTCCTTATCTAAACAAGCTAGTAAAATTATCAGAATATAGCTTGCTATGAAATATACAAAATCATTGGAGCGTGTGTTTTTTGTGTGCAAAACAATGGCTGTTACTGAAGTCATGATTACTAGAACAATGACACATAAAACATACCATTTCTTTCCTCCTCGACAGGACAATGAGCATCATGTTTGTCTTCTAAAGAAATATTAAAAGAAATGAATAAGTCAACATCTACACACAAGAGGTTTTTAGTGAAACGAATATAATGTTGCAATTTGTTAAGAGTAAATATTATATGAATACAGGTAATTTTTGCTGCTGTCTGCCGCACAAGACCAATTGCTCCATAAAGAATTTTGTTACTTCTTATTCTCTCACAAAGGAAGAGTAGATAAGAAAAGAAGATTTTTTAACTTTTGCTACATACTTATAATATAATTTTTGAAACTTTGAAGACTTACCAATCACTTCATCATCAACAGCGCTGTGAGCATCGTATTTGTCATCTAAAGAATTTTTTTATAGAAGAATGTTATAATATTAGCACTATTCGCATAGATTGCAATTAACGATACATCACAAGCAGCAAGTAGAAAATTTGAAATTTGTCCAAGTAGGAAGCAAATTTGGATACTTGATGCTCATGATGTATATTTTAAAAAGAAAAAACCCTTATTTTCCTGAGCAAGTAATCTTTTTAGAAAATCTGTCAATATTTTGTTTTGTTTCTCTTCTTATTTTATATACTATCACGATTCATTAATAAAGTAACACTAGATCAGCAAAAGCTATTGAGACGCCCGGGGAGAGTGGAGGCGGTACTGACCTTAGTGATCGAACGAAGATTTCAAAATCAACCGTGTCAGGGACTGCTGAAAGTGAAAAAGTATACCCCCTGTCAGGGAATTTTTTTAAATAAAACTCTATTTAAAGTTGAAAAAATATACTCTCCGTGAAACTTTTCAGATGAACTCCTACCTGCGGATTTTGCGACCCTGTGTTGGACTAGATGAGGTGAAAAAAGGTATCCTGACCAGCGGTACGTTCCCGGACTCGATTTTTAGGTATAAAATATGAGCATAAAAGTGACCCATTTTTGAAAATTAATTCCGCAAAATTCGCTAAAATTAATATGAACAGTCGCCAAAGTAAAACTTCTCAAAAATTACTTATATTCAATTTTTCCCCTTAAGGTAGTGGAAATAATGTTAAGTTAACAAAGGACATTTATATATAATAAGCAAGCTGGATTGAAAACACAGCAACTAAGATATTGTTTCAATTTAATGGCATTTTTGAAATGTGGTTGTACTAGCAACAGCAAACACTGGTCAGCGGCAGTCATTCCAATTGTTAGGAAAAGCAAAATCTTTTGGCTTATTTCGGGTTTTACTACTATATATTCAAAAATAGTTTTTTTTTTCGAACTAGCTGTAAATAAAATTTCGTTGCGTTTTGATTAGTGTTGCACTAGTACTAAGAAAAAAATATTTACAAATTCAACCTCTATTTACTTAGTCGATTGCTAACGTTTGAGTAAAATTTGACATATAATTTACATATCTTAGAGAAAAGTCAAGAACTAATTGCTAACAGACAAGTTCCAGAAAAATGTATATGCTTAAAGTTGCCTAAAAGTAAAAATTTTGCAAGGTTTTTCTTGTAAAATTTTATATTCTGGTTTGTTTTTCATCATTAGGTGATTGGGATATGTGGAGCCGCGGTCGAGTGGTTAAGGCGCTGGTCGCCTGAACGGAGGTGAACCGAGTTCGAATCCCTTGCGAAGGTTTAGGTAGTGAATTTCACCATCCACTGTTAATTCTGCACGGTACCCTGAAGTGTTTCCAGGAAGGCAGTAGAAAAAGCCTCGTTGATAGCAGTTCATGAAGAACTGAAGAGGTTATTCTGGGTTACATCACATCACACAGAACACTTCATAGGGTCCAGAACAAAAAACATTCTGTCTGCGTTTTAAAACAGCTGTAACTTTGCATAAGTTTATTATATATAACATTCGACGACTGAAGCCGGCTTTCCACTTGCGCAATATTTCGAACGAAACAATAAATTTATTGAACCCTCACTGGTTAGTAATGCTTTTTACTTACTTTCTATTAAAAGTTTTATTTTTTCATACGAAATATAGTAATAAAGTATAATATATAATAAAGTGGAAAAACGGGAAAAGTCGAGCAAGATTTCGCAAAAACACACATGTACTATTTCTTTTGATGATAAGAGTCTTCAATTTCTTTTTGAAACATTGTGGATCCGTGGCCAAGTGGTTAAGGAGCTGAGCTTAGAATTCAGGGGTCCCGAGTTCAACGCCGGCACGAGGCTTTCGGTGGTGAAAATTACCTCACCGTAATTTCCACAAGGTTCCCTGTAGGTGTTTCGCAGGAAGGCAGGACCCTCATTGATAGCAGAACTGAAGAGGCTATCCTGGATAAATATGTTCAAATAAAAATAATAATAATAATATACAACAGTAGCTATCATTAAACTCGAAATGAAAACATATTGCTGCATTGAATCATACTTTTTGTAAAAGATTATTTCAATTCTTACATTTAATTCTTACACACCGTACATCACAGGAAAGCACGTCAGACAAGTCCGGTTATGTTTAGTGTGAATGTATTTTACTTAACCCTTGGAATTTTTGAATGGTGCATAGATATGTTTAATAGCTGTATTTATACTAATCGTCTGATACGAATAAATCGTCCTGATTATCAATTTACTCGACAGTATACATGTGACGAAAAAAGACATTTCTTTTGGCAATCAAAAAGTGACAAAACCACATCAAACAAAAGCTTAATCAAAAAGGTAAAGATCTCTAGAGGCCTTTAGTACACTATGCTTCTTTTGTTAGAAAAATGTTCCAATTGTCAAACGAATCAATTGTTCGTGTATTGTTAAGCACGGTAGACTTACACAAAGTACGAAAATCGACTGTATCAATGTCCATTGTCATAAGACTGGAAATGAATCGAAATTGTTCATATTCTTTAACCCTATTAATACTGTTCTTTTTGGGTTTGAATCACTGAGGGGGAAGATTTTACTTTTGATAGAGAAAAGCTATGGACATGAAACTTGGCACACATGAGCTCCATCATAAACTCTATAAAGTAGTCGCAAAGCTTTTTGCTGTTTGCTGTTTGCTGACATCAGCATTTTCTAAAAACATTCTCGATAACTTTAGAATGGAAAATGATTTTTCAGTTTCTGTTCTGGGACAGGGAATACAATGTACTTTAACATATTATCCGGTTGAATTGTTGAAATGTTTGGAGTAAATTGGCCCTAGAAATGGCGCAAACATAGAAAAAAACTGATGACGTCATCATCAATGACGTAATAGCCATATGTCACCATTTGATGGCATATTCTGAATTACTTTTATTTATCTTCAATCCAAATTTGAAGTTTATATCTTTAATAGGTGAAAAATTATTATTTGCATTTGAATTTTTTATAAGGCTTTATTAAGAGTTTGATGGTGTGGTTTCAAAGTATGACCATAAATATTGAAGTAGGGTAGGTGTAACCATGAAATTTTGTACGTAGTTGCCTTTTTATAACACAAAGTTTCAAGGTGCTTTGTCAATTTTTCGTGAAGTTATTAAATATAAAATCCGGTGTCCATGTCGTTATAGGGTTAAGGTGTGTTCTAATGGCACTGTTGTGGGTTGTTGCGTGTTCACCACATCGCTCCAAAAAAAATTACGTTCTGTTTTACCAATATACGCTGCATTGCAACCAGGACAACTGAACTGGTAAACAACATTTGAATATAGTTCTCTTCGTGACCGGTCTTTAATGATCGCTCGGAAGGCAACTTTTTGAGTGGTGTAAATGGTTTTCAATTTCAGTGTAATGTCATTTTTCATCAATCTACGATGCTTGCGAGTGACAGATGAGATTAAAGTTTCACATTTACTTCCAAAGTATGGTAAACGAAGCCAAATTGTGATGGTTTTGCCTTTATCAACTGGCTCAGGTTCGGTCAGAGGAGCATTACATCTATCAATGGCTGGATTTATAATACTATTGCAAAGTTATTTAGGAAAACCATTCCACGACGCAAATTGACCAATCATCTTTAATTCACTTTTTAGTTTATGTCCGAACAAATTCGTTTTGCTCTTGTTGATAAGCTTGAGATCCAAGCTATTTTGTGTCCCTACGGACAAAAAATATAAAGATTGGTGTATTGTCCAGCGTTTCTGTCTTTATGAAAAATGGACAGACCATCTGGCGATGTTTCAATACCCAAGAATAGGAGCAGTGGCGCAGTGGTATAGTCAGGCGTGCTACTGTGCAAGAGGTCACTGGTTCGATCCTGTCTTGTCGAGTTTCTCTGACTTAAAATCAATTATCCTAACGTCTAGCTGGACTGACTTAGTGAAGACTGTTACTCGACCAATTCGCTCGTCTGGACGCGAATTCGTTGTGATCGATGTTTGTCTTTGGGCCCTCCTGGAAACAACCGATCAGCCGTCAAACGGGTCTGGGTAAGTGAGGCCATACACAATAAATATCAGTCTCACAGAAGTGAATTTTCTCCAAGTCCTCACGTTTGACAACCAACAACGTGTCATCCACGTAACGTGTATAAACTTAATCATTCCGTCATTGATTAGGGGTGTTACAATAACTTCTTCGAGTTCCGACATGATGATATTGGCCAAGACTGGACCCATAGAACTTCCTTTACTCACTCTGTATTTTTTCTCATATAGTTTGTCCTTCCACGAGGAAAAAGTTTTAGTACAAGTGTCCCTAACATGCTTTGTTAAAATAGTGCATCTCAAAGTGGTGCTTAAGAGCAGCTTGTTGTAAATACGGTCAACAATCACGTCAACTGTTTGGTTCAACGGCACGTTGGTAAACGAAGACACAACATCAAATGAGACGAAGATTTAACCATTGTCAAATAACTGAAGAGGAATTTCTCGCATTTAACCCTATTTAGCTCTTTGTGTCCGCGCAATTTTAAAGATCCATACAATTTTTTCTAATTGCCCGATTCCTTTGAATTTTTGAGTTTTCCTAGTTATCATAGTTTTGAGTTCTGAAAAAATTTAACTTGCGGGTGTTCTTTTGCTAGCTATAAGTATAATTTTAGTTTGCACTTTATCATCATTGCTACTATTTACGGCTGCAAAGATACAAAATTTTACAAACTGAAGTAACTTCCAGCCTTTTCATTTACCCTTTATTTTATTTACTTTTATCATGTAATTTACAGACCAGGAATAGGTATTTTACAGACCATATTTTTTATAAGCACTATTTTGTTTCTTAAAAATACTTCAGCATAATGACGTCACTGTGACGTCATGTAAAATGTTTTTCATATTAAACTGTACCTTTTATTATGACATATTAACTTGAAAAGTTTCATGCATTCATCTATTACGGTTTGTGAGATTCGGAGGGGGAGGTCAAAAGAGCCCCCCATGCTTTTAAGGCTAAAAAAGGTCCATGACAGATAGGGTTAAAGAATGTTAACAATTTCGATTCATTTGCAGTCTCATGAAAATGGACATCGGTACAGTCGATTTTTGTGCTTTGTTTAAGTCTACCGTGCAATACAATACACGAATAGTTGATTCGTCTGACAAATGGAACATTCTTCTAACAAAAGAGGCACTTTACATCAAAAGAAACAAGCCTTTTATGAATAGTGGACTAAAGGCTGCTAAAGATTTTTATCTTTTTTATTGAGCTTTTGTTTGATGTGATTTTGTCACATTTTGATTGCCTTTTGTTTTGCATTTGTTTCGCCTCACTAGTGTATTGTCCCTATTCTATACTGATCACAAAAAATTGTGTTTTTCTATGCAATAAATAATTCAACATTTTGGATAATTAAAAAGCTTGCAAAATTTCCTATCTAATTTTAAGTTAAAAATCCAATTGATTTCATTTTTATTCTTTGTTTTTGTTTTTATGACTATCTGTATTATTATTCGAATGTGAAGATTCTAAGGATAATAGCGAGGAAATGTAAAATGGTATTTTTGCGATTCTTATAACAATGCCTTTCGTTACGCGAAATCTAATAATTCTGGTATAGATCTGGTGTCACATGGACATGAAAACTTCAAAACCAAAAATTCAACATCACGAAATTCATAATTGCTCTTCAATGATTTGTCAGCTATCAACGACCTTGATCATCATTGTTTTGATCAAATTCATTTTATGACTTTTTTGAAAAGTGTCTTAATTAACCCAATACAAAGATAATCTGACTTTTTCATAGCAAAGTGCTCTGTATCTGGGCAAAGAACTATTTTCAAAAAGTGAAAATATTATTTTTTAAAAGCTTATGATAGCTAAATGCTTTCGAATCGTGTAAAAATCACTAAAATTTGATAAATTCATAGAAAGTTATGGCTGTTTCAAAACACAAGCCGAATTTTTTGACCACCCTGTAGTAATAATGATAAAAACATGAAAGTAAAATTTCAGTTTTATGTTGCTAATCATATGCAATTGATTTTAACGACAGCCCTGACATGGATTAAGGGAAAGTAAAGACCACAGTGCTCAGTCCAGCTCGCGTTAGAATGTCCTTTGGGGCAAAACCTTTTCGTTACCGACTGCACAATAAGAATCGTGTTTTTTTTTATGAAGAAGTTTAAGAAAATTAATTTACGCCCTATGTCACTTGAGTTTTCTATATGTCGTGGTTATACAACAAACGTCATTAGACACAATCCCCAAACTTACCAATGGCGCAGTGAGCGTCGTGTTTGTGTTCTGAAGAAACAAAAATTAAGAATAAGATTGAACAAGCTATAGCCTACTTAAGCTCATCTAGCATTTTATGACATTTTGGACAAGTTGTTGGATGGATGTAAGCTAATAAAAGTATCTGGCCCCGGGGAAGGGAGTTCAACCTATGGACCAAAAGGTTATGTGGTATTTCAATTTTGGTCATTATTTTGGAAACATTTGACAGCTTTAGGCTAAAAATACAGCAAAAATATCCAGACTAACCATTATATCTTCTTCTCTTTTGAAACTACACATAAATGGCCAGTTCCATGCAAAAGATCAGTCATTTTGAGCGATTCTATCAAAAGTTAGCTCAAAGGGTAATTGTACCCCCTTCCTCCCCAACCTCGTGAATCTAACGTACATTAAAAAGCACGTGAAAAAATAGAGTTAAAGCTTGCCATTTTTACAATATTGAAATCTAGAGAAATTTATTTAAAAATAGTCCCATTAAGGGTCCAAAAACCGTATAAAACGCGTGAAAGTTGGCAAAAAGTAGTCTCTCGAAGGGTATTGTTTTCGAACGTCGGGCAGCATATACGCATCAATTTCTAATGAAATAAATTTCTTTTCTTTTTCAAAATAACACTTTAAGTGGACCTTAAACGTTGTTTATAGAAATGCCACTTTAGATTAAATATTAAATCCAATACTTACCAAGCTGTTCATAATCGGCAGAGCATTGTTCATCGTGTTTTTCTTCTAAATTATTGAATTAAAAAATTATAGAATGACCAATTTATTCCGCAGTCTAAGCTTAAAGGAACTCTAAGTTAAAAAAAACGCGCGGCGGGAAAAGTAGTCTGATTGCAGATTTTAACGGATCGCGCGGTGCGCGAGCTTTATGTGTGGTGACTACCGGAAAGGAGGAAAACTTTATTTTTTCTTCCCTCCAAAAAATTCCCGTTCTCGTGCAACAGACCTATTTTTGCCCACGCACTTATGGCTTTTTCTTAAACAGTCTATGGAATAATTCAAGTCATAGCGGAATTTTTGCCGACTTCGGAAGTTTTTCACCGGTTATTAACCGGGTATATTTAACCGGGTTAAATATTAAGAAAAACTAGGAATGGGATAATTGTATCCAAAAACAAAAGTCTTTCTTTGGTAACTTTTAGAAGTATTGTTACCGTATTCTCTCTTATAAGCGCCCGGGCGGTTGTAAATTTTTTTGAAGTTTAAGGGGGCGCTTATCAGAGAGGGGCGCTTATCAGAGAGGGGCGCTTATAAAAAAATCTCGAAAATGGATGTCAACTGTTAAGGCGATTACGTTCTGCTATTCTAAGTACATTTAAAAAAAATTGCACTGCTGACGTCCTTTGCTTTAATAAAAACAAAATATAAAAATCTTCGATTCGGTTGTCAAAGTATTAAACAAAATAAAACTTCAGAAATGAAGAGGGGGACATTTTTTTAATATTCTTTATAATTGTAAACATCATGTATATATTTTCAAAAGACAATCTTTCGTTTCTAATTCTATTACGTAATTTTCGTTTTTTTCTAATAAGAGAGAATACGGTATTTCTTTTGAAATTGTTTTGTTTTATGTCAGAGAAGTTCTGAATAAACCTTTGGTATGATAATTACGATGGCCCTGAAGGCTCACACTTTTCTTCTATATTTTTTTTATAAGACACTTCTCTTCCATATTTTTTTGTGAACAAAACTTCAACTTCTTAACTTTTTCACAAACAAAACTTCAACTACTTATTTTTTTTTTGTACTCTAGCATAAAAGTAATTGAGACAATTTTGTCTATCTCGTTCAATCTGGTCTGTATTTTTTTTCTCTTTGTTATGGTCTCGATCAGTTAACTGAGTTCATAAAGGCGGG
>JAUBWS010060223.1:0-15723 GCA_032270445.1 Darlingtonia californica | reverse complement strand
AAACCCGGGGGCCCGCCCCCCCCCCCCCCCCCCCCCCCCAGGTTAAATAAGGTTAAGAGCTTGTCATCTACTTCTTATTTAAAGCACCAAATGGATAAAGACATATTTAACAATCATGAAAATCAATGGAATTCAAAGAAATAGATATTTTTTGATGACGTGAGCATTGATTCTAACAAAGAGACATTTGCTTACCCCAGCACATTTCGTTTTAAATTCCTAACCACCATACCTCGTCGGTTATAATTGAGTGTTTTAAATAGCATGATATTTATTTAATCTGATGTTTGTGACGTCACAAGAAGTAGTTTTACGTCAACAACTCTCAAAATTTCAATTTTGTCGGGTATTTTTTAATATCTACAAATAAAGTATACAAACAATATATTGTTTCGTGTATTTAGGAAGTTTGTTCCATTTTGCCTAATGGCGTAAAGAATCTACGGAAAATTTTACAAATATCCTAACGCGCCTGATGATTAAATGCTATTCACAACAACTTTTATTCGTTACCATTTAAATAGTCTATTACAATTTTACAGACTCACAATCTCTGTAAATAATTTCTCACGATCAAAATTCTTTCCTTTAAACGAGACCCTGTTATAACACTTGTTGCTAAGGGCTGATCCCACGTAAATTTTTTGTTGCGAAAGATTTACAATCGGTTTTCAATTTTTTCTTTCTTTACTTTGCTGTAATGATGATCAAAGCTCTTTGAAAACAATACCACATCTGCAACACAACTATAATACACTACCAATAAGTCGACGAATCTCCAAGGGACCCAGGAAAAATGTTCGACTTAACGAACGTTCGAGTTATTGAGGAGCTTTTAAAAAGAGGTACTGCGTCAAGGAACCGATCAAATGAGTTCGAGTTAATTAAAGTTCGAGTTATCATCGAGACATCACAGCAGAATGGCAGCCATTTTGAAAGTTTTTTTTCATTAAGTTGTAGATTTTATAGCAAGCTATATTCCTGCCAAGTTTCAGTGCTCTAGCTTATTCAGATCAGATTTAATGAAGGGATTTTGCAGGGGCCAAAAAGCCTGGGTCAAATAGGGTTAAGAATTTAATTTCCATGACATCATCAAAAGTGACGTCAAATTTGTTAATTACTCAAAGTAATTACAATTTTTCAACTTTCTCCAGAAATTTTCAATATCTACAAAGTAAGATTGTTCTTTTGATGCATATATATATTCCATCAGAGCTAACGGTAGTAAAAAATACAATAAATTTTATACATGTTGTCATACGCCTGATATAAAATGAGAAAGGAACCTACACATACCTAGCAGTGTTTCAGGAGAGGCGTAATCTTTTAATTTTTGATGTGGCTGCCTCCTGAAAAAGTCACTTCTCTCCGCCCTTATATCTTTAAAAAACTTGAATGAGTCAGACGTTGCTCCTATGGATAAGATAATTGTTTGATAATTAGCCAAAACAATTATCTCTATTAATCATCATGAACAAAGACCCTCTCCAGGGAAATTTATTTTTTGCGAGATAATGAGCAATACAAATTTGTCAAAAACTTTGTTATTTTTTCATTTAAGTAAATTGTTGATGGATGAGCTGAGAAATGGTATTCTATTTGTGGATTTTTTTTATTTTGTATCTATAGATATATACAAAATCTAGATTTTTTTGAATTTCATATACTTTTTTTCTGAAAAACCTGACTCTTACTATTTTCTATACTATTAAGGTGATATCACTATAGGGTGGAGAGAGAAAAACTACGAAAACTTTATATCAACCTTTAAAATAAAAATAAAGTTTAATCAAACTCATGTTTATGCAAAAAAACATTTTGTAAAAATATTGAAGACTAGGGAAGGATACTGTGGACCATACGGGTACCGTAAATGATCGAGTAAGCGCCCTCTTCCGAATAAGCGCCTCTTTTGAAGCACCCTACTCAAATAAGCGCCCTTCCAGAATGCATTGCATTTCTTAAAATTTTGATAAGCTCTTGATACTGATACTTTTAGTCAGACTGTAATAGACAAATTGTAGTTTCAAAAACTCAAAATGATTGTATCTTTTGGTGGATATAACTTGAACTGGGTAATTATTAGTATTTATTAATCTGTCGAAAGTTCCGGTAGCCGAAATGTTTCTTCGCAACTTCTGATACTCATGCATAATTTCCTTGTGAAATCATATTTGTGTTCATAAACGATCATTCCGTAAATTTATGTAGATATAGCAACTCCCACAAGGTTGATGTACAGAAAATATTTTATCAGCTATTTATACAAACTTTCGAAAGAAATAACACATATAATTATTTTCAAGTTTAAACTAACATTTAACTATGGTAATTATTTGATATTTGTTATGTTTTATATTGTAGTGGAGAATTCTATATGTATACATCACATGATTTTGGTCTTGCAAAATCAGCAAGAACTATTTAGACCTGGTTTTTTATACCAAAATGGAAGTGCAGGTCAAAGGTATTATTTTATTTGCATTTTTATGCATACATTAATTTTCTGCAAATTTAGTAACAGCCAACGATTGTACGGTGTATTCTGATGAGGAAAGTAACCGTTTTGAGCAAAGGATGTGATTATTTACCCAAGATAATCTCTGCAGTTCTTCATAAACTGCTATCAAAGGTCTTGTCGTCCTAGAAATTTTCTACCGAAAAGGGGTTACCGTTCCAATGATAGTAAGAAAAACCCCCATAGCGACTTAAAACCATGCGTTAGCGTAATGCTTGATTAATTTTATTGTTGTTGCGGCTCTGCTAAAACTCACAGAAAATAAAAACCTCATGAGCGAGTTACGGCATATCTCAAACTTTTGCGCCATGCTTCCACTCATTTCAGAGTAATCACTTTAGGCTCAAAAGATTCGCAGTATTATATTAGTAATGGAAGTAATTGGGCTAAATTTGAAAAATATCTTTTGAGTCTAAAGTGACTACTCTAAACTGAATGGAAGCGGTGGGCAAAAAATACGGTAAATTTGAGTCATGCTGTAACTCGCCTGAGCTACCATACCAAGGGGTTTTAGTTTCATACGGTAATAGAAAGTTTAAAAGGAGGTTTCCGATTTATCAGATTGCAAAATTCTGTCACGTCAGAAATTTAAAAGTATTTACAGTAGGAGTCTCACTCAACTTTGAATTATGGATTATAAAATGAGTTTCTTTAAAGAGTGTGTATATTCCCTTTGTTTAAATAAAAAAGCTCAGAGCGCATATCCCTGAAGTGACGCTTAATTTAACACTGTTTCGGTTGTTGAAAATTTTTTTGTCTTGTGAAGAGCGTGGCGAATTTTTGAAAGAATGAAAAACTTATTGTAGCTAAATGGTAGTTAAGAGAGGGAAAAGTATTAATTGTGACAGTGGGTTATGGTGGTCTCCATGAAAATGGGTTTTAATGACATTAGTCATTGGCTTGTCCTTCCTCCTGGTATGCGTGATGCACCTTTGATTTTATCTTTCTTTTTTCGAAGGAGGGTCATATTTCAAAGTTTTTTCTTTCTTTTCAGTGCTCATTCCAATTGTTGTTGTTTTGGCATTATTATTGATTGCTGTAATATTCATATTATGTTGCTTCTTCCTGCGACCATACTGCCAGAAGAAACGAAAAGAGAGCAAAGTCAAGTATACGAAATTACGCGACGGTACAACCGCAAGAGCGACAGACAAAGAGTATACTAGTGTTCCAATAGTCAGGTCTACGAATCTACCTACACCGACCATCAACAAAGTCGAACAGTCGTCAAAAATTGGAGACTTTAAGTTACCTCATGTCAGTAATACATTTCGTTTTCCAAGTCCACAAGACAAAAGGAGTGGCCATTTTGATTTTGTGCTAGGCAAAAGCAGGCAGGACAGAAGCCTAACAGAGATTCACTCGGATCAAGGAGCTTTGCTAACACCCGATGATGTGTTTCACTTCAATGACAACCGCACGACATCATCTTCGTCCCCCGGTAGCGAAGTCGGGGTAACGCTCTGTAAAGATTTTGATATGTCTATCACTGGATCACAATTTGATTTAGTAGATCCAGATCCCAGATTTGAAAATATGTTGAGAGACGAACAATTGAGCAACAACAACAGTAGACTGACTAGGGGTCATCTTACCAACGATCACAAGACACGGTTCAGATCGGAGCCGATTTTGAGCGCGCGCGACGATAACGGTGATGACCGTTACATGTCACAATACTCGCTATCTCAACATAAGAGGCGCCGTTTCTCATCAAAGTTGACAAAACTGAAGAAACGAACGCTATCATTGATGTCGCCTGCCGAGGGGCAAGTTGAATTTACGCTTTACTACGAACCCGCTGAAAAATCGTTAATTGTTAACTTGATCCAACTTATAGATATTAATCTTAAACCTGAATGTTTTGTTGGTATTTTGGAAGTTTATGATGATAAGGATCTAAAAGCTCATAAGAAAAAGACTTCTGTTCATTTGATCCGAGATAAAGACAGCACGATCAAGCTCAGTGATACTGCAGACACTGTTTTCCTTTTATATCTGTCCTTACTACCAAAACAAAACTTTACGAGACACACTTCAATCGTTTTCGGTACTCAAAGTGCAGTATTTAATGAAAAATTTTCAATACCCGGTATCTTACTTCAGGAGAATATGCCTGATTCATCCCTGTGTATACATGCTCTTTGTAAATTTGGTCGTGATGGTGAACCAATAGTTCTTGGAGAAGTAAAGGTACCACTAAAACGTTTACAGAATTCCCAGTTGCTACCTTTTATGGCAAATTTGACAGCACCATCAGAGGAAATTGTTCTAGAGGTAATATCCCTTTTTACTTTTTCTAAAACAACACTAATACTGTGTTTAAAACTTTATTGCCACAGATTGCTACCTTGTTATTTAACTGTCTGACGTTGATTAAAAAGTCTGTACAACACTTGTATCTACTGAAACATATTAATGTAATAGTTTGCTTATTTGTTTAACCCTTACAACGCATTTAACTTAAATTAAATTTCAAAACACCGGAAAGCTAAAAATTAAGTTTGGTATAAGAAGAGATCTTATTCTATGGTCATTTAGAAAATATAAATTTAATCAAGGCATTTTGAAGCATTCAGGAGTTACAGGCCTTCAAAAGCATAGCGGTATTTTGGTCAAATTTGAACATTGATATACGTTATATGTGCTCTAATAGTTAAAAAAGGATATTTTATAGGTTTCACGGGTTTACAGTCTTGTATGGTAGAACTATTATAGGTGTTGATCCCTGAAGATGGTACAGAATAGAGGGATAGGACTTGAAATGCATATCCGTATTTTGAGATTTTAACACTAGATGTATTCTAGTTATTCTGTAAGCCTGAGCAGAGGCCTCCTTTATGAACTAAATGAACAATATCAAAACATTATTCAAATTTACAGCTTTTAATGATTAGCACGTGATTTGGAACATGCATCATTGCTCATTTATTATACGACTCTTTATTGACATGAGCTTAGTTGGAATTTTCAACGCTATCTCTTAGTTTTAATCTAATAGATTCTGTAAGTTAGAATGTAAACGATATATTATTTTCATTATAGAATTACCTCAAAGCTGCAACTGACCTCGGATACCTGGAAATTTATCTTTCTTTCAACCTGATCGCTCAATCATTAGTTGTCAAAATCATTCAAGCAACAGGTTTACCGAAAATGGGAATGACGGGTAATCCAAGTAAGTAAAAATATTTTTTGAAAAATGTGCAAACTTAAGTCATCGACATGTTTGAAAACTCGAAAAAATTTTTATAGTAAACTGATGAATCAACACGGGAGGTCTTAGTGCAGATTCAGTTTGATGGTATCTTTATGATTTTACATGTTAGATTACAATGATTAATCAACGTCAACTCATTCAAAACAGTATTTCAATTTATTTGGCTTCTGAACTAACCATATGTAAAAGCATCTCCGATCGAAAAGGGACCAATCAATTACCAACAATATTTCTCGATTACATTGATTCGATGCTAGTAGTCAGACATTGCATTAGATTTTAAATGTACTTCTATAAAGTATCTTGATTTTTGGTGTCAATTCTTTAAAAGGATTTTAAGTAAAAAATGGTCAGTTTTGGTCCTTTTCTTACTAATTTTCTTAGATGAGGGGAAATGTTTGATCTTATCTTTTTATAGACATTTCCGTGAAAACATCACTGTACTATTGCAATTCAAGAATCGAAAAGAAAACTACAACCATTCAAAAACGACGACGAAATCCCATCTTCAATGAAACATTTGAATTCCAACTAAGCAAAGATCGTATTTCAGAATGTGATGTTTTATTTGAAATCCGCCATCATGGACCCATGTATCGTAGTGTTATTGGTTACGTCATCGTTGGAAATTCTGCCGGTGGAGAAGGAACAGAGCAATGGAGACAATTACTTGATTTCATGTATCATGAGAAATTGTACAAGATAATGCCAAAGAAACCGATCGGATTGACTTAGGTATTTTTGGTGTGGAACAGGGGAAAAGAATGGTAATACAAGGATTGTGTGACTAATAAATGGAGTAATATGGCATACAAATTATAAGTTTATGAAGGCGGCATTAAATACAAGACTCTGACTAAGTAGCAAAGCTCAGGATGCCTAATCGGAAAAAGCTAAGGAACATTTTTGGTATTTTGGTGGCTATAATGCAAATGTAAACGACAACCTGTCAAATTCAATCATCCTTCTAAATTTGCCGAGCCAATCACAAGACGTTTCAACATTTCTTTAGCTACGTTTTGACTGAAGTTGTAAAAATATTGAAATTAAACAAATACTCGATTTCTCAAAAACAGCTTCAAAATGTATTGAAATTGCATATACAACACGTACCTTGAAATTTTGAAATTGCTGACTGAATCCAAACTTTTAATGACAATTCAAACTTTTGGTTATGCCGATTTGTGCGAAAACGATCAATAATAAAAACGCTTGGATCCAATATTTGATATAAAAAATGTGGAGAGATTTGTCAGATTGTTTAACAACCGTCATAAGGAAGATCCTGGTTTACTAACATGATAGGCTGTCACCACTTAATGAAAGCCTGAAGTCGTCTTTTCGTGTAAAATATAACAAAAACAACAACAAATGGAAGTACTTTGTTGAATTTTAATTAATGAGCCACAAAATATTTTTAATAATGGAAATTATGATATACAATTTTTTAAAATATCTTGATCTTAAAGTTTCTCAGTACATAGTGTCTGAACTTGGTTGAGTTTCACTTGAGCCAAGATTGATAAAACCATGTTTATTTAGGGATAATGTCTCTGACCACTTTTCATCCTCGTCTTATACTATTCCAATACGGGATAGGCGAGCAGTTTTCCTTTGTTTGAATGAAGTGCACTTTGTGATCGGACGTACCATCCTGCAAAAAAGATCCGTAACAAAATTCTGCAAACTAACTTTCCAGGCACAAAAGGAATCTTACTTTTAACCTATTCTGAATGAGGGCGGGTAAATTTTACCCCTCTCCCCTGGAAAAAAAGTGTTTCAGTAAGTGTTGATGTTGATGAGGTTCAAATGAGCGTACTCTGTAAGGTTGCAATTTTGAGCGCTCATGTCTCAAATCCTAAATAACTGAGAAAAACAACCATTTTTAAGTAAAGTCTATCTTGGTAGTATCGGAGCCACCTTACATTTATTAATTTAAGAGTGAAGCATATTCATGAAGTTGGTGAGAATATAAGGGTATGTAATTGCACAGAATTGTGGACACTTATCATTGTCAGTTCATACCACACAGTGTCGAAACGACTGAATGAAAACGCAACCATGAATTGGCAAAAATGCCGGTGATTTAGTATTGTTCAAAAATTTTTAACCATAGATAGCAATTTTTTCTATCTTACGCCCCCGCCCTGTCAAAACAACAGTCTTCTGCTGGCTGGGCGAAGGGAGTTGACGTGTGATAACCTGAATATTTGGATCAATATTCTTCAGCCGAACGTCCCTATTAAACAACTAGAACTTTCAAAAATAATAATTTGAATAAAAGCATACTTCGCTTCTCTTTATGGTAACTCCAAGTGCTTCCTGGGATATTAGCATCAAATCTCCCAACGACAAAAATTCTTCTCTGTGCGATATCAACAGCTACTCCGATCCCAAACCGTTTTACTTTTTCCCCAACCAATTGTACCAGTGTGTGTTTTGGATTATCTTCCGGTTTAATCCTAATGCAGTAAAATATAAATAATGAATTAGATTTTGATTTTAAACGTTTTTAAACATTTCAAGTCTGGTTACACGCGCGAAACGTATCATAAAGGTAAAAGTTTTCACGACACAAAACTAAGCATCCTTAGACCTTGGAAATTCTTTGAAAGTACAAGTAAATTGATAAATCGAGGCAACAGAACTCTTAACTTTTTTGTATATTTATTATGAGCCTTTTGGTATGTAAATACAATAGAATACCATTATAACTGTACCAAATATGTGTTTATGCTAATTTCTTCCGCGTTGACAGCAAATTTACTTGTATCATTAAACAAAATACTTACACGCTGTACCATGCCCATAATGGATAACTACACGAAAGCCTGTCATTTATTTGACCTTTGTTGTATGTTGACATGTAAACATTTTCACCAATATTTGTGCTTGATGGACGCATGTGACTGTTAATGGCTAATTTCTTTGCCCATGCTTCTGCATCGTTAGCAAGGTTTTGATCCCATTGAATATTACCGGCATTGAATGCATTACGGATTTTCATTAAGCCTTCGGTGCAGGCTTTGTCATAGCCACGCACAACGAAGATTTTCTTTAATCTCGAGTGTTGTGAAGTCACTAAAATGTAAATGAATAATTTTTTAGCATGTGATCTTGTGCAACTTAAGCGAAAGAACTGAAAACTAAAAAACTGTCCAAACCAGTTCATTTCAATTACAAATGAAGTAAGAATCTCAAAAAAATTGAAAAATTTGCATTTTGAAGATTTGAAAATTTCTTATTTACCCTTCGGCCACGCTGTATTTTTTTAAAAAAGAGAAAAAATTTCAAGATTCTTTTTACAATTTTTAAACTTCCAGCTTAAATTTCTCGACACTTGAAGGAAATCAACTAGTAAAGTTTGGTACCAAAAGAAAGCTCATTTCATGTTCTTTAAAAAAATTGTTTGTTTGGGCCAATTCTGAATAGTTCAAAAGTTATGGGCTTCCAACGACATAGTGGTATTTTGGTCAATTTTGGACGCACCAGTTTGTGTTTCGTTCTTAACGGGTTAAGTACTAAACATAGCATGGTATTGCCAAGATGTCATTTAAAAATATAAAAAACATTTTGTTATTTAAGCCTGGTTCACACTTGTGAAGCTACCGCATCACAGACGCAAGTGTGGTTGAGAGTCAATAGAAATTGAATATAATGAAGCAAGTGGCAACGCAAGATATCAAAAAGTTTTTAGTCTGATTCACTCTTTTATGCGTCTACTTCTTTCTGAATCGCACTTGCGCCTGAAGCAATAAACAAGTGTGAATCAGGCTTTGTGTAGTGCCGTTTTACAAAACACTAAAATGGCAATGTCATGAAATCCCCTAAACATTTACTTTGCAGATCCTGGACTAATGTGACTTTCCAACTACCGCAAAGGTAACGAACGAATCGAGTGAGGATTCAAACTAAGACCTCCTCGCTTGTTGGGCGATTGCTCTACTGACTGTGCTATCGACCCAGCGGGCTGGATGGAGATTGGGCTCCGTCTGTGCATTAATTCGATGACATTCCATTGTTTCGTAGGATTCAGGTACAATTGAGCGATTACTTCCCTCGTCTACTACGAATTAGTGTAGCGACATGGGATCGATTGCGCAATACTTTTGCGGTTATTGAAAAGTCGCATTAGTACAGGATTAGTTGATTCATTACAATATATATATATATAATATGCATTTGGTTCCATGAAAATTACTGTGCAAAAATACTATTTTTTTTTAACTGAAACCTTAATATTATGTACCTAAAGACTAAAAGATTAAAATTAACAAAATGCTCAACATTAACTAAAACAATTCCGTTTTTTCTGGATACACTTCACAAGTGATAATGAATAAGAGACTTACCACTGTTTATCATAAGAAACAATACCAATGCGGTCCGCATTATGGAAATCTTTTTTCTCAATATTCTTCACGCTTTTACGTTAATTTTCAATCAAATGATAAGAAATTCTATTACACTGTTACTGAATATTTCATATACAGTGTGTCTTGAAAAAAACAGAACGCAAACTTCAGGAAACTTATAATATTTCTAGTTATATTTTCTGAAAAAAAAAACAATTTCTCAAAGTAAAATATATATTTTTGAAAAGCTTAGGAAAATATCTTTCTAACTGTACAAAATCCGCAAAAAATAAATAAACATTCAACAACTTATAGCGTTTTTAAAGTTGAGTTCCGTTTTTTTCAGGACACACTTTACAACGTGTTTGACTTCTTTGTCTTTTCTCGTTTCTCCATATATAATTTCATCACTTTATCACTTTCTAGTCTAATCATGTTTTGACCTCAACGCCTTCTCAACACCTCTCATATCACAAATTTTTTTCTATATATTCCGACTTTTCTAAATTTATATAAACGTTTGTCTGTTTGCTTTGTCAGGATATTGACGTAAAATGACCAGTTGTTATCATTCATAATATAAGATATTTCTGCTATAATTTTCACGTAACATCAATACATTTACCACCTATGCACTGACATCTAAGATATGACGTCTAAGAGATGTATTCGAAATGTTTAGAATGTTCAAAAGACGGTCCAAAGTGTTAAGCATCGGGTAGAGCGTGTTAATGTTAATATTGCTAGAGTTGACCCTTGGTATTATTTACCTAGGATAGCTTCTTGAGCCTTCATGGACAATATTCATGGAAGCATCTAAGGGAAGCTTTGTGTCAAGTAAAAGTGAAAGATGATTCTTTACCAAAAAAATTGTGTGTGTCAAACTCAGGACCTACTAAAGCTCTGAATATCGCGTCTTTACTATTCGGTCGCAAATCCAAATCCCTGACAATATATTGACTGTTTGTAAACTACAAAATCAACCTTCGTTTTTCTGAATATATTGAAAGTATTTATCGACCCAGTAACATTCGTATCGTAAATATTATCGTGGCTTGGTTGGATCACAATTATTTACGACGTTTCGAGAGAACCTTCTGTACAAAATACTTTCTGTAGCTAACAATGTTAAAACAGTGTCTTCAGATCGTTTCCATACATGTTTTCAGTGTAAACTTGATATTGCGATTTATTGACAATCAAATGATTTATTTCCAAACGACTGGCTAAGGCTCTCAAGGTCTCAATATCTTGGGACGTTCCGAGATGCCAAATCCACTGTTTTTGACAATATCGTTCTTTATGAACTTCAAAACAAATACAAATTGTATCTTTCGGAAACAATTATACCAGATCCAGTCTTTTTCAAGCACGGTCTCACAGGAAAATAGCCGCTATATTCCTTATATTGTTTACAGCGTAAGCATGCCAGGCAGAAGATAAACAATCTTAATACCAAATCAGTTATTAGACACCTTTAATTCCCTTTGTAAAACTTGGATATTAATCTATCAAATGTTTATTTTGAAATTTAGAGTTTTGAATCATTTTCATAACTTGGCGTAAGATATTAAAAATTAATAAATTCTTACATTTAAGTTTATTCAATATAAATAAAAAGAAACTGAAAAAGCTAAAAAACTGCTGTTGCAATTCCCGTGCCTCTTTAAATACAATTGGTTGGAAAGACAATAACATTTGTTTAATTGTTATTAAAATACAGATGCAAGAGTGTGTATTGTATGGTCATATATATTTTTCGCATGAAGAAGCGGTATCAGAGAAAGTCATCTACATTGCAATTATGGCATCACCACTGTTGTTCCTTGTTTTCTTTACAGTAACACTCGGTAAGATAGCGTGATACCTTTTCTTTAGAGGCCGATAACTTCTCATTCGTGGACCATATATCGCTTATTTTGGTCTTAAACTTCTGGCATCCTAAAGCACTTTATTTTCAGTATATATATAAAATTTTCGCGATTTAAATTTTATATTTTTGCAATTGAAATATATGAAATTTTCCTATACTATTACTATCATTATTGTTAATTTAACTTATTTACCCAAGATAGCCTTTTCAGTTTCCTTAGAACTGCTATCAACGAGGGTCCTGTCTTCCTGTGAAACACCTACAAGGAACCTTGTGGAAATTACGGTGAGGTAATTTTCACCGCAGAAAGCCTCGTGCTGGCGTTGAACTTGGGAACCCTGAGTTCTAAAATCAGCGCTTTACTCACTCGGCCACGAATCTAAATTTTACATAGCAGGAACCTAATTACTTATTATCGAATGCTTAATACGAAATTTCTATATGACTATGAATTCGTGCGCAGATTTCTCAATACCATGATTTCCAGTTAGAAAAAGTGTTTGGTATTTTATCTTGGTCCTGGTGGCTTTGATTTTTGTCAGCCGCGTCAATTCAAAGCGCTGTATCATGAGCCGCTTAACATCCCTCAAAAATCAAACTCCATGGCGTGCTTACTATTGAAAATGTTACGTTTTGCAGTCTTTTTCACTTTATCAGGAAATAATCACTATTTACTTCTAAGCTTTTTGTATTTCTTACTTAACCCTATTCTTCATGGGAAAGGCAAAAAAATTTCATGATATTAGACAAGATTTGTGGATTTTAGGCATGAATTAACGTCACAAAAATCGCTCATGAAGAATAGAGGTAAATGCCACCAGAAGTTTTTAATATAGCAGGTATGCTCTAAAATAGAAAAGGAATGGTCTCTAGTCGATAGAGTGCAATAATTGCAGTTGTAAAATCATTGAAGTAAAACCATCGATTTGCACAAGAGCTCTATGAAATTTATGTCACTTTTGCTACAAGAAAATAGACCTGTATTGCTTTTTGATACATTAAAAAACTCACTAGTATTTAAAAATACCATAGTAGTAATTTTATTCAAAAATTAATTCTGATTATTCTTTAGTTTACACTTTGAGATCAAACATTCATACAGACAGGTTAAACTGACAAATTGTGTTGTATCTTTAGTTGATTGCGCCCCTAAGACAATCTTTGTGGCACGTGGTTATGCTGAATCATGTACTGAAGGCTTAATGAAAATCCGTACTGCATTCAATGCTGGAAATATTCAATGGGACCAAAACCTTGCTAACGGTGCTGAAGAATGGGCAAAGAAGTTAGCCATTAGCAACTATATGCGTTCATCAAGCACAAATCTTGGTGAAAATGTTTACTATACAGGTTATATTAACAATCATGATGATTTTAAGAAGAGAATGTCGTGTAGTCATGCCTTGTGGTCATGGTATAATGTGTAAGTGGCAGATATAATCTCTTTTAAAGACACCTCTTATTTGAAGAGTGTTAAGCTCTAGGCTTTCGTGAAGTCATAAGATTTTATACCATTTTACTAGACCATTCCGTGTAAAGACTTTCGTGTAGCAATGCTTTGGTATAATGTGCAGAAGCTAGATATAATCTATTTCAACGACGGCTTGAAAGGTAAAAATCCTAGACTTGCCTGGCAAAGTTTTGTAGTCAGATGTTCAGAGTAAGATCCCAATTATAACATTTCTGTGCTTTTTTCTTTTAATGGACAATATGGGGAAGTATGATTGGTCTTATGGCATTCTATATTTGCCATCTTCAGAACGGAATTATTGGATTAATATCAAATCGATATTTTGAAAATTTTGGTGACGTGAAAACAATTGACTTTTTTTTCTTCGGAAATTACGAATTAAAGACGGCTATCAACGACTATTAACTTTTGAGTTTTTTTCAATCTATGACACAATTTTTACGAATCATTTGAAAATTGATGTTCATACGATACAATTTCCCAAATAACTGTCGGTATCTTTATTTCGTCGAAATTTCTACGAAAAAGCTAAACAAAATTTTCCAAAAAATTTTCAATATCGTTATTGCCTCGAAAAGTTGCACGATTAGAATAAAAAATCATTCGATATATCTGTGAAACGTATAGAAAACAATACATTTGTGAATCAAAAACAACAAATTGCAGTAGTCAGTATGCAATCATGTTTGTTTACATTTTTTACAGCGTCCCGTTTATTTCCTATTCTGCATTTTAATTGATAGATTTGCTAGATTTCAGGAAAAATGTGAAACGCAGTTTCATTTCATGGTAGAAAATGAAAGTTGACAAAGCTTCCCTTTCGCCCTGACGTTTACAGCGAAGAGAAAGATCATTTACAGAAGACCGTGGTTCCCATCTCACTCTTGTTTCATTGATAGTTTTTTAATTCAAAGATATCTAGTATTCATATTCCAAAAACCTCAAGTTATTTTCAAGCATAAAATCACAGTAAAAAGAATTAACCTTACCTTTTCTAGGATAAGACCATCAAAACATAAAGGTACTCTTGTACAATTGGTTGGTGAACGAGTCAAACGTTTTGGAATTGGTGTTGCAATCAATCCTTATTCTAAACGTATTTTTGTCGTTGGAAGATTTGATGCAAATATCCCATGGGACACTTGGTGGTATCACCAGAAAAAAGAAAGTATGTATAAAATCAATATATTTACTAGTTCTCCCGGTAGATGACTAATCAAATACTACCTGACTAGAGTCCCTCAACTGTGACGGATTAATTGCAGAATACACCTTACTAAGCCATTGATATCCATGCCATGAAACTTGTACGGTTAATCAACGCCAAACTGTATGAGTTAAGTCTTAGCATATAAAAGTATGAAGATATTAAAAACTTTACCTACCATACATCATAAACTACCATACACATGCGCAGTTGACATTGTTAAACGGTGTATTAAAAAGAAAACTCACGTTGTAGGTACCTATTACCAAATACCAAATTTTTATTCCTACCCAAGTATATCGTTCTATTATGAAACAAACTTAAGAGACCAATTAATGAATGTGATGTGATTATTCATCCAGGATATCTTCTTCAGTTCTTCATGAACTGCCATTAATGAGGGTCCTGGCTTCCCTCAAGGAGCCATGTAGAATTAACAGCGATTGATAAATTTCTCTAGCGAAAGCTTCGAAAGGAATTCGTATACGTGACTCCGGTTTATATTTTCGGTACTCTGCCACGGCCTCACAACAACAGCTTTTCAACATCACATGGGATCTTACATTTTACGTTGGGTGTTGTGGAAATTTAGGATATAATTGTTTTTGACCAACCGTAACACTCTATATTTGTTTTTAGGCTGGGCTATTCCATCAAGAGAAAGATTGATTTCAACTAAAGGAACAGTGACTTTTAAATGTCTAGATCGATCGGATAATTATTCAAAAGAAAGGAGCTGTTAACTTTCATATTTTGCATTTATTTTTCAATGAATGTATATTTCTGAACGACCTTTTAATCTTGGTGTGACTCTTGTCAAGATAAAAGATAATATATGGGAAATTAATAGTTAGCATAAAATCAAACTGAACTTATTTTTTTCACCGGGGTATAGGGTTAGGGCAAATAACATAACATTTTTAGCGCTGTCATAAAGTTTTCCTAACCACAAGTGGCCAATCTCATGGTTATATGAAACCCTTTATGTCTTCTCTGGAAATTCTTAAAAGATAGCATGACGTGTCTAAGGTAAAAATTGAAGCTATTTATTCATACTTTAAGTGTGATAAAATTGCAAG
>JAUBWS010060212.1:0-15725 GCA_032270445.1 Darlingtonia californica | reverse complement strand
TGTAATAACAATAATAATAATAATAATAATAATAATAATTCATGTTTATAGTGGCTAGCCCGGATAAACCCAGACCACTTTGCGCTGAAGTTGTTTCCACCGGGGGCCACTTAGTTTCAAGAAACAGAATAGATGAAATGATATATAGTAAATTATTCATAATATAGACTGGTAAACTCTAAAATAATGGATAAAATGATAAAAACATTTGTGTAAGAACTTAACTCAGTTTGGATTTGATTAGAAGAAAGCTTACGTTTTCTAATCCTAGCGGGAAGACCATTCCAAACCTGCGGAGCTACATATCTGATGGATTGCGAGGATATCTTGCTGGTTCTGGCTGGGGAATAAATGTTACCAGATGAAGCTTGCATAGTATTGTGCTGATGGTCTTGATTAACCAGTGATAATCGACTCGCAATATATTCAGGAGCTGTATTGTTAATGGCTTTAAAGATAGTGATGCAGGTATCCAGATCTAGTCGTTGTTTAATTCTAATCTCTAGAATACCATTCGAGAATAATATAGCCTTATTACAAGTAGCTTGGAGCTCATTAAGCTAGTAGGGAGTTGCAGTGGACCAAGTTGTAGAACAGTAGTGAATATATGGGAATACAAAAGACCTTATTAACATAGCAACATCAACAGGGTCAAGGACCTTAGCAACTGCTTTAACTTTCATCAACTTATAGTTGATTTTTTTGCGAATATTGCTGATGTGCTTTTTCCAGGTTAATTTCGAGTCAAAGAAGACTCCATGATACTTCACTGAGTCTTTGGTCTGCAATTCATTTCCTGCAAAGTTTACAACAATGTCAAACAGTTTTTCAGATTTGATTGATTAGCAAAGAAGATTGTCGCACACTTTTTGGTATTGGATGTGAGCATAAACCAATCATGTTCTCTTTGCAACTCAAGCTCCATATTTCTCACAAGATTTTCTGTACAATTGCTAGCTTGGATAACAATTGTGTCATCAGCATACAGATGAAGATAGGAGGTAGCAGAGTTCTTCATGTCATGTATATATAAGAAGGAAAAAAAGAGGCTCCAGGACAGAACCTTGTGGTACTCCAAATGGTTTTTCCTCTAGAACGTCTGTTGTTTCATTATTGACAAGGACTTGCTGCTTTCGTTCTCCGAGATGATTCACACCATAGAAAGGCTGTATCCCGAAAGCCATAGCAAAATAGTTTTTTTTAACAGTATGGTATGGTCTACAGTGTCAAATGCCTTTGCCAGGTCTATCAGAGTTGTACAGACAAACTTATTTTCTTTCAAACAATCAATAGTATAGTTGTTTAGGCTAATTCTGAATCGTTCAGAAGTTATGAGCTCCCAAAGACATAGCCTGTACCAGACTCTACATACACGTAAGTGGAGTCCGTTACGTTTACATGTGTTTTTATGATCCACGTTTAAGTTTGAAATTCAATAATGAGCCAGATGGCGGAGAACATTATTGTGATTTAATTGGCAAAAAATGTATTGTTTGTTTATTGCTATTGAAAATATTTAAAGACATATTACATGTGTGAGTATTACGAAACACTAACTTTTTGCAAAAGTTTTATTAACTTTACCCTTTTACGATGAATGTAATGGATGCGATTTTTATATCAAATATTATGAAATTTCATGCTCTTTCCGATGGTATAACATTAAAATGTTTAATTAAAAATCTTATTTTTCCATCTCTCAGACAATTAAAACAGTAACCTAGCAACATCATAACTCTTCGTCTTAGATCAGTCCTGAAAAACTAGGACTGAGTGGATCATGAATCGCTAACAGACCATCGTACCACGGGAAAATGAATTTCATGATTCTTCCGTACTGGTGCGGCGGTCTGGTACAGGCTATTATTTATTATTCGTGTTTATTTCTCACACCGCAACAATTTTTTGATTTGCACAATTCTACAATAGAATAATTGCCCATGAAAACGAAGTTTTATTGATCGTTTGCAAATCAATGACTGTATCGAAAGATAGAAACCCTGATGTTTTCCAAAATATTTAATTTATGGATTAAATTTAAACCGCACAAAATAACAAAATAGATTGGAATATATAACTGCTTAAAACTTGGGGCTACTTTTTACCGGGACACCCTGTACTAGAATTGACTGCCTTAAGGAAATCTGCGTTAATACCTTTATAAGGCGATTAAATTTATTGCCTTAAGAGGATTGGATTTACTATCTTAAAGGAATTGAATTTATTACCCTGAAGAGAAACGAATTTACATCCTTAACCCTAATCGTCTCAAGGGGGTGGGTAGATTCCATCATGCAGCCTGCTTTTGTCCATAACTTTTTAAATATTATTTGTGTTTTGATGAAATTTTCGTCCATTTGTCAATTTGTGAACAGATGTTATTTCTGTACTGACTTTTTTGTGTTGTTTTGGAGGAGGTTTATGTAGTTAGTTGGTTGATATTTCATATAAAATTGGGTTTCTGTGAATTCTGAGTATAAAATTTTGCAAATTTTTGCCTTTTACTATTGAAAATATTCGAATGATCAAAAATAAGCTGATGTAATTACATGTGTTAATGATATAAGTATTGCGAAACTTTCACGTTTAGCTAACGTTTTATCAATTATACTTTTGTATACATAAAATGTATGTTGTGGATGCGATTTTTATATCAAAAGTTATAAAATTTCATGCTCTTTTCAATGGTATAATTTTTATTCCCTTAAAATGTTTAATTAAAAATCTTATTTTCTACATCTCTCAGACAATTAAAATAGTAACCTAGGAACATCATGACTCTCCATCTAAGATCAGTCCTGAAAAACTAGGACTGAGTGGATCATAAAATCGCTTGAACCGTAACAGACCGACGTACCACGGGAAATCAAGATTTCCGTACCGGTGCGGTGGTCTGGTACAGGCTAGCAATCTTCAGCTGTAATAACCTGATTTGAAAAAATCCAAACGCCCAGTTCTTAAAAAATTAGTAATTAATATTGTAAAATGACGTAGGTCGTAATAAATTGAAAGAGATAATAACTAGACAAAACGAAAGATTGATAATAATGTCCGTACCCAAATGTCAAACTAATTATCAATCCTTAGATTTGTAATTAGCGAGGAGGTATTTATTTTGATGTCGACACTTATTCATAATTTCTGATCTTTTGTTTAAGAGTTCATCTTTATATGATAGAGTTCTGCAAAGAGTTTTTTCTTTTCGTCTTGTATATATTGAAAAAAAATGCCTTTTTTACGTCATAGTGGAGCATATTTTCACATTCAGCATCGACAAATTTCTCTAATCAATTTCACTAACATGGTTATTGCAAAAACAACAAAACAATAATAAGCCTTTTCAATGACCCTAAGACCACTTTTAGTGGAACTAGTGTTACAGGTAGTATCTGAAAAAATGCTGACGTCAGCAAATTTCTAGTGATGTCATCATTAGCATTATGACACCAAAAAACTTAGTTTGTTCCATACTTACTTCGTACCCACTTTGAAGTCATTAGAGCATTTCTATCAAAAGTTATTGAAGTTGGTTTCATCCATCCCCCTCCCCGTAGAGTTACGAAAGTCAAAAAAGCCCTGGATTAACAGGGTTAAGTTAATACCTCCTGGGGATTGAATTTTGTGCGCTAGGAGAATTGGATTTACTACCTTGAAGTTTATTTCCTTAAAGAGAAGCAAATTATAAACTTAAGAAAATTTAAGTTAATACCTTAAGAGAATTGAATTTTAATGTCTTAACGGAATTGGATTTACTACCTTAAGAGTCAGTTTTTTGGAGATTAATTTATTGTCATTGTCAAATTTTAACCCTAGCCATTTTATAATTTGAGGAATCCATCATTCGGACACTTTCCTTTCAACAATTTCCCTTGGTTTAAAAAACGTTTTACGGTATTGGATCCCTGCATAGTGACTTAGAAGTTCCACAAACAATGCACCTGGGAGCGGTCCCTGGTTCAACAAAATTAAAAGGTTAATTATAGCTTTATTGTTTTCAGGACAGTTGAGAAAAGTTCTCAGTTAGCAATATTCCCGCAAATTTAGGATAATCTTGAAAGCCTGGCTTAATAGTCAGCTCAGCAGAGAAAATTTTTCCGGTTGTCTGTAAATTATTGACTTACCTTTTTTTTCTACTTTACCATCTTCGAACATTTCTAATGAGAAACGAAAGAAAAATTATTTCACATTTCTTACAGATGTAATAAAATAGGTCTAAAAAGGCAAACACACCACTGTTCTTTATTGTAGAGAAATGGAACAACGTTGAAGAATATTTTTGATCTGCAAGGTAATACAATGCAATTTATAGTTCAATCCTTGAGCGTTTTGACCTGAAAATATGATAATTATAGAGCTCAAATTTTGCACACTTGCTCTATTTCATATGTAGATTACCAAAAAAAAACCCATCTATATCTCTTTTAGAAAATGATGATGGCACGATTTTTTTAAACTTGCATTAATATTGAAAGGAGCAGTTTTCTCCGAGGTTTTCTCAATTGTGAAATAGTTATAGTAACTTTTGGACGTGCCGTAGCTCGTCTGAGATTGATTACCTGTCAATCTCAAGTTTAAAAAAAAGGTGCATTGTTCATTTTCTACAAGAGGTAAATGGGTTCTTTTTTCTGGTAATCTACATATGAAAGAAAGCAAATGTGCCAAATTTTAGCTTGATTTTATTTTTTCCAGGTTAGGGGGTGTTTTTTACCTTTGAATGTAGTCATAGAAGGCCCGTCATATTTTGATATAATAATGAATTTAGTCATAGAAGGCCCGTCATATATATTGATATAATAATGAAGTCATAGAAGTTTTGATATAATATGGAGTATTAAAAACAGTTGTGAAAATACTAAAACTTGAAGTTGATTATCTCAATAAACCTCTACATGCAAAATCGAATACCTGGCAGAATGATTCTTTTCCAATAAAAACCAAAAGTCAATAACTAGAAATTTAACTCAGGAGGGGAACAGCCGAGGTTAGAATACGCACATGATGCAAGAGGCAAGGAAAGTCTTATAGCTCTTAAATCACTGTAGAGTATGGTTTTTGATAAAATAATACAATTTAACAATACTGAGATACCATGGGACCATGGGTCATGATCCCTTACTTTTTTAGTCGGATGGCCAAAATTGTGAAAAGAGTGGCTCTTTAAAAGTCGCCGAAGAAATTTTAGATTGTAGGTGCTCTGAAAACATCTTTAAACGTCTTGAAAAAAGCATTTTTGAGAAGTGCTGAAAATGTTGCCAAAATTACCTATTTTATGGCTTTTTAAGATTTTATACCCCTGGAAGACTGGCAGAGTTCTCTGATTTTCCCTGGTTATTTTGAAGGCATCTGTACTCTCAGTTTTTTTTCTTGTTTTTTTTTCTGTTCTCTCATTGTAATAAAATGATATAATAATAATGAAATAAATAGTTTATAAGTAGTAAATAAAAGAGTAGTTTATAAGTAGTAAATAAAAGAGTAGTTTATTAAGTCTCAAAAGAGATGATATTTGATGTATATTTGTTTACTTTTAAGATTAACTCTTAAAGTACTGGGTGTCCACTAATGATTGATATGAAATTTTTTACGGTTCTAGATCACTGAGTAGAACCTAAGCACTAAGGAGACATCACCGGTCAGCAAAATAGACCATGTCTAAAGAATTTGAAAATTTGGGATTCCCCAGTAAAATTGTTAAACTGATCTTATTATTAACCATTTAAGTGCCGATGACAAACATATTTGTCATGGATTTTTTAAGATTTTTACGGTCCTGGACCCATGAGTAGTGACCTATAAGCTCCGCGACCCATGCACCAGGGAGCGGTCCCCTGTCAAGAAAAAGATTCCCAAAATTTTGAAATGAAATGAAAATTCCCGGCACAGAAGGGGTTAATTCCGTTATAAATCGAATTCTGATTTCCTGCATGTGTATTTAAAACCAAGAATTGAAATCCGAAAAAGGGTTCTTTTGCAGATAATGTAGGCTTAACCGTTTTTGGCTTTCCACCTGGTATAAAAATTACAGAAGGATCCTGAACCAATTGATAGTTCTTTCTTGTATATTTTTTTTACATTGTTTATGTATATTCGAACTAAAAACGCATAAGATTAATTTACACCATCTCTCTTTCGTTAGATGCAACTTAAGTAAGGCATATATAGGTATATATCTTTGAGGTGATTGATTTTTTCACGTTTGGTCGTAAAATAACTTTTCGTAGAACTTATTTTGGTAGATTTTCCAAATTCCGCGAAATAATGCTTAAAGTTCTCCCAATGAAATAGTTTCATCATGATAACAGTTTCCACATTTATTTTTCTTTTCATAAATCAAAAACAAACTTAGCCATTGTCTTGAAAATCGATCACTCAAGTTATGTCTCACAAATGTAGCTACATAGTCAAAATAATAATAATTTGAAAAACAACAGAACTTACTCCAAGTTTCCTAGCATGTTGTTTAGACTGACGTCAGTCTGTCGTTTCTGTTGAATACTTTCAAATATCGTTGCAATTTCCTTTATTTCCCTTGTCGATGTCTGCATTTCAACTGAAGGATGTATTTCATCGATCAGTCTTGGATGCTTTCTCCACTCCTCCAATACAACTTTCATACTGACTTTAACATTGGATGAGTTTTTGTTTGAGTCGGTTGGTAAGACCAGAATGTCGATAACACTTATAGCTCTTGCCATAACCTCCACTAACACATGTCTTCCGAATTCTTCTTCTGGCCTCACAAATGTGATCACGTGTTGTGATTCACAGCCTCTCACGGCACGATAATCTGTAACGAGAATGTCCTTATTTTCTTCCAAAACACGCAACTTATTTTCATGTCTCGGATATCGGTGAAGAACGCTTGGCACATACAGTGTATATTCCAGTGACAGCATCGTTGATGAGGACTCAACAATGATAACTTCTTCTAAGCTATTGCAAACTATGGTCATCTTACCTTGCATTTCGTCTAAACAATCTTTCAGTACTTTTGAAAGGATTAAAGCAGACTCTGCATTAATCAAAGAAAATTCCTGACCCAGAAATATCAATTTCGGCTTAGTGTTACCTACAACACCATGGCCACTCTCACCATCTTGAAACAAATATTTAGTTGATATGTTGAAACCCTCATCAACGTGTCCAATTTTTCCAAGGATATCTTTCAGAACCAGTTCAACGTCACACACGGCCCCTTTTTCCACAACATCGTTTTCATCCCGCATTGGTGTAGTCTCGTTGAAGTTGACATCCATTTTTTCATTATGGTCATCTTGATTGGGCAAGGTTAATAATGGTGATGAATCAATAGCTGGCATAGAGACACGTGGTACCCAAAACAGAGAGGTTTTGATACAACCTTGAGCGATGCGCAGCAACTCAAACAAATTGGAACACATGCGCATGCTTTTATGGAGCTGTATTAATTCAAAGCCTACATCAAGAAGGCTAGATCTTTCAGTAGTACTTCTTCCGTCACCTTCAATGTCCCTTATTGTGTTAAGACTTTGTGAAGCGACAACTATTGTACAATATTTTAATAAGCCTTCCAAGCATTCACGGAATCTTTGACAGAAGGTTGGATTTAGTATGTCTTCCAGGAATTCGTCAATCAAGAAATTGCATGCACCGTTGGATCTGCCACGTAGCTGTTGAAGGATGACGCCTATATTGCTTCGAACATGACGAAGGATGGCGTTAACATTGGTTTGATCATCTGCAAAGTAGTTGACAAGACTATCTACGGAAACGTCGAATTGGCTGGCCAAATCTCGTATATTGACTGAATGGAACTCAACTATTGAGTTAGAAAGCGTTTCAAAGTACTTTGATACTTCAATATCCAACAAGCTGCACGGGTCGAAACAAATATAATAAACAGAACAATTGATACTGCAGTGTGCAATGACAGAAGCAATGGCTTTTAATACTACAGATTTACCACTACCAAATGGTCCCCTGATGACAAGCCGTTTCTCATCTGAGTAAATTGCATGAAGTTGCTCATCATTGGGAAGGAGTTTAGATACTAATTCACCAGAATTATTACCAGTTAAGCTTGGTAAACGTATATCAATCTGTGTCAGGACTGCTATCGCTTCTAACATGATCTTTTTGATGTCTCCGGTCTGCTCGCTTGGATTCACCAAAGGTCTGTAAGAGTTCATCACTTTTAAACATCTCCGCCACCAACTGTTCAACGTGGTGATAGATTCTAGTTCATCTTTTGTAATGAATAAAATACCTTCCTTACCCAGATCTTGCAAATCTTCACTTTGAAAGAAGGGGTATTCTTCAACCAGAAGTTTGAATCTTTCTATGTCGGGCAAAACAAGTATACCCATCAGAACAATGAAATGGCTTTCAATTGCACTTTTATTCAGCATATAAATAGCTTTAAGTGTATTGTTACACTCTTCCATTTGTCGTTTCATGTTTTCACTGTTTGCTTGTGGAACCACATTGGCTATAATAATCATACGATGTTTCAACTCGAAGATCAGCAAATTGTTCACAGGAGATTGTTCCTCACACCTGATATCTGTAAGATCCGACATGTTCTTTGAAGTTAAACCAAAAAATTGAACGTGCTTCATATATTGGTAACCAGTCAGAATCACTGAGTTATCCAGAACTTTTTCCAATTTATCACCAACATTTCTCAGATGGTCATCACATATCATGTGGCTAGGTGGGATCCTCCTCACGTGAGCATGATATTCATCAAATCTCTTCGAAAGTTCTTGGAATTCAGAGACGGTTTTTGCACAACGTGAAGCACCTTTGATTATTGATCTACATTTTGTACTTGGAGTGATTAGCTGTTCACATTCGAAGAAATGGATATTAATCGGTTTTCCATTATTGTGAGCAAATAAGATAACATTTTCGTCGTTGACACTAACAAAATGGCACTCCGCATTTTCTATAAAAATAGCATTATAAAATTCAAACAAGTTTATAAAATTTGCAATATTAGAGTACCATTTTGGTTTTATTCAAAGAAAGTAGATCAGGTCTTGGATGATTTTTCCCTCTAGCGCCTTTTCTAATCTAGTTCTAAGTCCTCCCAAACTTTGAGTTTTCAAATGCTTCTTATATCATTATACTAAAAAAATTAATTCATGACCAATAGGTAAATCCTTGTAATTTGTAAATCAAAAGATAAGAAGACGATGGAAACCGACAAATAATCCATATAGCTTAAGCTTACTTACAGTACGTCTCAAAAAACTTTGCACTGTTTACAGAATAGCTACATAACAGCCTTTGATATGACACACATTAAAAAATTATTAAAAAGTAGGAAAGTGATTTTATTACTCTGCGGCGATTGATCGCAAACAGAGTGTAGAAATACCCTTTCTTCTTGTGTTTCTCTTTGACACAGCTGCGGAAAGTTTTCTCTGGAAGAAATCATGTTACAAACACAATGTTACTATCTTCAGTTATCTCTAAGGCACCGCTCAGGTTTCTCGTCTAGAACGACCTTATTTTATCGAGATCTGTAAGTATGATCTTATGGAGAATATTAGCTACTGTATGCGGTTCTGTGGTTCTGCAGAATATTAGTTTATGCGAAGTGGAGAGTAACGGTAAATTATCTCCTTTATGTACGGAACCATGCATACTCACTGGAAAAAGGTTCACATTTTTAAATAATCTTGCTTTCTCGTTGGTTAATGTGGCTTCAAAAAATCTTTGTTGCTACACAGCCAACAGCTGTTTAAGAACTGAAAAAGAACATTTTCGCTGCATGAATGAAAATAACAGTTCATCTTAGAAGATTGAGTAGAGTTTGGACTTACAGTGCAATTTATATGTTGATGCCTTTGAATTGACTATGTTTTCATATAAACACAAGACTGATGATTAATGTGGATAGCCTCACTAACTTTGACTCGTTTGACGGCTAATCGGTTGTTTACAGGAGGGTCCACAGACAGACGTCTATCAGATCGAATTTGCGTTTTCAAACGAGCCAATCGGTCGAGTCTTTCACTAAGTTAGTCCAGCTAGACGTTTAGGATAACTGATTTCAAGTCAGAACAACTCGACATGAGAGGAGCGGGGATCAAACCAGCGACCTCTTGCACGCCTAACTATATCACTGCGCAACTGCTCCACAAACTTACCTTTTATTTAGTCTATCTATCCTATGTTCTATGGAAACTATCAACTAAGTTACCTTAGACTGTGTGTTCCATTCTTGTTACTCATCTATCTACACTCCGTGAAATTCCTGCAAGGAGGAGTCATTGTCGGACGTATCAATCAACCTTACAATTTGTGCCACACCAAAACCTTATAATGTCGATTTTGAACTGAGAATCTAGTGATTTTCAGTATACACACTTAAAATATTGGGCGATAGCTTCAGAACGCAGCATGTGCTTACCATACGAAACTTAATTGAGTGAGTCAAAATGGAAGCGTGAAATGTTAAACCACCTTCGAATTATTCAGAATCTAAGAGAAAGCAATATTTTATTTTATTTCAATAGTTCCTGAAGTTGGCTTACCCAACTGAACTGAAAAATTATCCCCCCCCCCCCTCTCTCTCTCCTGGAGATTTATATACATTCCGTGGGTAAATTTTCGCGTAGATTTATTTCGTGGATCTCTGGGATTTTTAAACTTTAATTCGCTTAGTATTTTAATCCACGCGAAATCTTGTAAATTTTTTAAAATTTGTGGATTAAACAAAGGAAAAAGAAAAAAGAAGAAAATTTGTAATCATCCGCTAAGATTAATCCACACGAAATAAGCTCAATTGAGCCATCGTGAAAATTAGTCCACGCAAAATTGATCCATATAAGGTACTTCAATATCTGGGTATTTAATAGTAAGATATCTAATATACTTGTTATTACTTGTTTATCTAGATTCATACTTGAATCAGAGAAAACAATGTGAGTGAATTTTCCGTGAGTTTTGCGATTTTTGTCCTTTTTTCCTATTTCAAATGACAAATTCACGAAAATTAATCCAGGTGAAATTTTCGGAAAGCCGATTCGCGGCAATTTCCTTGACGTGAAGTTAAATATAATACTAACAAGAAAAGAAAAACTCAAACCTAAAGGAACAATTTCTCAAATTAAACACGTTTTTTAAACCATACCAAAATTGCAAAAATAAGCATTGCTAAATATCTTGACATTAGCGATCCGCAAAAATAATCCACGCGAAAGTTTTGAAATGCCAATTTGTGGAAATTAATCTAAAAAATTTCTCTCGCATTGGTTTCTCCGATTAAAGTATTAGAAGCACATACATTTAAAAGATTTCATAGAAATCTTTGTAGAATAGGGTAGAATTAAATTGTATATAATAGAGGAATTGCATGATAAAGTACTGTTTATATCAAATACACACTTTTTTCTACAAGGAACCATTTCAGTTCGATCAATAGCTCTATTTTCTTAGCCAATTACTAAGATGAGCCTTAAATTTTCTTGAATCTATGATTTTCTTACTCCTTTTCTTTAAATTCGTAATTGAAACATATCCGTGTGGCTTAGTTAAGCATAAAAATACATTAATGACATTGCATTGTCTTTTTATGTGTTCGAAAAAAATAGAGATCCTGCACCAAATTTCCATTATTGTCTCCTGCAAGCCATGCAAGTCTAGACAGGGAGCCTTTTTCTGCGACACGCAGAGTTACGGCCGTTGACGGCTGTTTTATTATTATTATTATGTTGAGATGAATACAATTGAAGGTAGTAAAATATATAATTATTGTTAATCGTTCTTGCTTCCCTGAGTTATTTTTTCCCATAAATTAAACCTTTGGCTGCTTTAAAACTGTTGTCAAACGGTGTAAAGTTTTTTGAGACGTACTGTAAATACAGTATACTACCTTACTGGTACCTTATCCTAAAGTGGCCCTGATACGTGAACGCTGAACTTTAAGACTACCACAATCAAATTAAAGCTTTAGATCAAGCCCTAGGCAATGAAGCCTATTTTAAGATTAAATACTTAATAGAACCAACGTCATAAGATGGTATCAGGTTTTCAACGAAAAACAATAACAAAATCCTCTTAATACTATACAAAAACATCTAAAACAATCAAGTCCAGTCGAGATTTCAATCCGCAAACACCAGTTTTCTCAACTCCGTAACAATATCCTAAAATTTGGTAATACGAAAATTCAAGGCACTTCTTTCATCTCTCACTTACGGTTCTACTTAGTACATTCCTCAGGGCTGGCTCTACTCGCAGCAGAAGAAAAAACAAAAACTTACCCACTGGCTTAAGATTGTTGCAAACAACTGTAACTTCTTCACCGGACAAATCTTTTGCCTCTAATTGGAACATATAACTGTATCCTGTTGCCAAAATTTTGGGAAATATTGACACATAGGTTTTGTCATTTGTGATTTTTACTGAAAAATCCCCTTATCCATTTGTTTCAGGGGGTCATCATCTCGTTGGAACATTAATACAACGGGGGCTGTCATATCAAGGGCTTTACTACATACCAGTAAACAATTTTCAATATCTGCTTTCTCGATTTCAAACTTTAAACTAGAAAATAAAAGAAAAAATGTTGAGTAAAAAAACGGCTTTTTTCATTGACTGAGAGACTCCTCAGATATGCTTATGGAATACGATTGGAACTCTTTGAAAGCTAGTTCAAGCACGTGCCTCGCCTTTTTACACAAAAAACTTTGGAGAAAGATGCATTTGATAAATTTCAATTTCATATACTGTTCAAAATCTGCATCCCATTTGGTGAATAAAGTTGTGTAACATTTAGTAAACTCCAGTATTCACCAAGGCTTCGCCCCCTCTCTTTTGGAAGAGCAATTCGTAGTATGAAATGACTCAACAATCCTGTAGGAAGAGCATAACAAATAGATAAGAAAATGGGGTCATTCGGAAAACTTAGACCTTTTTTATGCTGAGTTATTACGATTATAAAATTTGCTTCCATGATTAGGCCTTCCACTTACACTTCCCATAAGCCGTTGAGGCAATTTTCTGTTCTGTTCTGCCTTAAATATAATTTTTTTCTTCCAACCATTGACCAAACCATAAAACGGATTTTAGTGGAAACTGTTTTTCATTTCTGATTTTTTGCCACGTCATATCAAAAATTATAGTTAACTAATTTCTTCTTGGAGATACAAACCTTTTAACATTATGCCCGTCGTGTAAATCTAAAAGTGTAAAAATAGCTTGATTAGTAATAGTAATAGCACTTACAGGGCAATTTGGGATAAATAGCCCGTGGTTCATTTTGACGTTTTCAAGTACGTCAAAATGAAACGAGGGTCTATTTTCCCAAAATTGCCCATGTAAGTCATGCTATTCCGGAATAATTCTTTGGCGGGCCGATTACACGATAGCGGGAAATTTGGGATAAATAGGCCCGGCAAGTACGGGAATTATTTACTGAGTTGTAATCAACCATACGATCAAAAAACAAAAAACAAAATTAATTGGTTAACCCTTGGACTTCATAGGAGTATATATATATACGTCCAAATTTGACGGAAATATCACTATGTCTTTCGAAACCATTAACTTCTCAACAATTCAGAATCGGCCTGAGCAATCCAGCAGCCTTTTTAAAGAGTGTTGGTTTTCTTTTGATACGAAACAGAACTCAATAAAGTAAAAATATCTTACTATTTTTCAGATTTATACTCCAAAATTCACATATTACAATTGATTTTTACGTGAAGACTTTTATTCTCTCTCTTTAAAAAAAAAAAAAAAAAAAAAAAAGATAGGGAAGACCTTATTGGAGCTGTTGGCCAGATTATTTACTGTTGATTGCTTTACACAGGGAAGATTTTGTGTTCAGAGAGTTTTTCAAAATGGGTTTCTTTAACCATTGCTTTATTATTAAAAATTTTTGAAGCTAAAATGGGGTGCAAAGTTTTTTGAAGTATTTAGATTACTATGGATTCACCTTTTGCTTCCTTTAGATGATTGGGTTCATGAGTTGTATTACCACAACAGGGCTTTTTAAGATGGTCTTTTATGTCCCTTAGCAGACTATTGTTTTCTTGGACAATGTTCTTTGTTGCAATGAGTTCTTTATCCAAGTTCTTCAAATAACTTTTTCTCAAATCACTATTCTCGAAAATAGAATTCAATGTCATTAAAATCTCTTTCATTTCGTCATTTGTAATATTCATGTTAACATATTGACAAATATCTCTAAACATTATCAGAACAAAACGTTGCAATTTTTCCATATTATTAACATCAATGAGTTGGCCAAGTATCTGACATTTAGTTTCATCAAGAAAATCAGCAAGCTTCAGTAACGTGACTGAACATATTACGAAATAAATGCCCGTTTTCTAAACCAAACAAGAAACTGGAGACATTACATGGCATCTCTTTGCTTTCATCCAACGGTTGAACTACAATGTTTTTGTGTAACATCTTGTTACACATTAAGCAAGTCATACAATTCTTGCAGCATATTCGCCCACAATCATTATGAGAAGATGGACAATTGATACAACCATGTTTACATTTCAAACATCCCTTACCAGCACTAATGCATCTCTTGCAATTATTGTCCTTGTGGTCACAATTGTTACAACACTTGTTGGTGCCATGTCTTTGGCAAATACCTTGACATTGCGACTTTTTCTCCTGCAGAAATACTTCATTCTTCAAAAGAAAATTAAAAAGCAGAGTTAAATCAATTTTTTCGATATTAATACATGCATGAAACACTTTGTTCTCGACATTTTGATAAAGATTATTGGAGCCATGCCAGAATCTTTGTACTCCTGGATCAATCCTAACAATGAACTGGAGAATCTGTGATAATGCAATACCAGAATCTTTATTGCCTCTAGCCTGTGGGTGATTCAATGACAACGTAGACACAACTTTTACAACCAGTTGATGGAGTTCGTTGCAAACACAGTGAAGAATATCACTCAAATCTTTTGTCATTTTTATGTCATCTAAAAACATAGTATATCAAATAAATCATTAAAGTTTTTAAAAGAACATGTGCTTTAAACAGTGATGGCTAAAGTATTTGCACCCTTTTTGTTCATGACAGACAATAACTAGTCAAGGATTTCACTAGTTCAATGGATTTAGATACTATTAAACTTAAGGACTACCTAGAATTAGTTGATACATTAGCATACTTGGTATTTTTAGAACACAAAAACATAATGTACAATATTATTCTAACAGCTTCAACTCGTTGCGTATGCTTTAGTCAAGCTTTGGATTTAACCTAAAGTAAAAAATCTAATACATTATAGAAATAGATGTATAGCAAGCCGATATTATTTTGCCGTTAGTGCTTTCAATTTGAAATATGAAAGCTACATAATGGTATTCAGCTAGCAAGTTTGCTTTGACCATTTAAAGCGGCGCGTATCTTACGTTATTTGTGCGATATTCTTACGTTTTTTTTTCTACGTTGGAGTGTTAGAAAAATGTTTTGTCCTAGAACAAAGAGGTACCACATTTCTGGGCAATTAAAAGAGCGGTTTCTATTAAAATGGTTAGGCTGACCACCAATGAAATTGTATTGTGTTAACAAACAAAAGAAGTATTGATGGAAATGTGCAGATCATAAACATACAAATTTTAGTTGGGAATAGCTTCGTAGTTCAACCCCAAAGTCGCATCGTGAAAGTTCAAGACGCCCCCTTTTGCAGTATGGGGTGTGTACTACCGAGGCGTTGCCTTGACTTAAATAAGTTATAAGCCGCCTGCTAGCTAAG
>JAUBWS010060201.1:0-15725 GCA_032270445.1 Darlingtonia californica | reverse complement strand
TTTTTCAGAACTAGAAGAGTAAGTTATTTACCGTTGGAATGTAAGAAGATCTAAGAAGATAACTCATAAACTGAGGAAACATAAGGAAGAAGTTGCAACTATGCAACTAAGAAGGTAACACATACTCAAGAAGAAGTTGTAATCGTGCAACTAAAAAGATAAATTATACCCAGAAGTAGTCACAGCCGCGCAACTAAGAAGATTAGCAGCTTTTAAAAAATAAATAAATTTGTAAATAAGAGAGATTCATAGAGGCTCATAAAGAGCCTGCGAATTTGTAATTTTTTATGATAATAAGGTATACTGTTCCTGTTACGGACCTTGTTGTTCTACTTCCTGTGATGAAGATACACTGTTCATGTTATGAACACTATTCCAGATCTTGTTACAAATATATACTGTCCTAGTTCCTGTTACGAAGACTTTGTGTTCCAATTCCTGTTAAGAATACATACTGTTCCAGTTACGAACCTTGCTGTTCCACTTTCTGTATTGAAGATCCACTGTTCATGTTATGAACACTATTCCAGATCTTGTTACGAATACATACTGTTCAAGTTACGAACCTTGCTGTTCCACTTCCTGTGTTGAAGATCCACTGTTCATGTTATGAACACTGTTCTAGATCTTGTTACAAATATATACTGTCCTAGTTCATGTGACGAATACATTGTGTTCCAATTCCTGTTACAAATATACTGTTCCTGTTACGAACCTTCCTGTTCCACTTCCTGTGATAAAGATACACTGTTCATGTTATGAACACTGTTCCATATCTTGTTACAAATATATACCGTTCTAGTTCCTGTTATGAATACATTGTGTTCCAATTCTTGTTACGAATACATACTGTTCCAGTTACGAACCTTGCTGTTCCACTTCCTGGGATGAAGATACACTGTTCATGTTATGAACACTATTCCAGATCTTGTTACAAATATATACTGTCCTAGTTCCTGTTACGAATACATTGTGTTCCAATTCCTGTTACGAATATACTGCTCCTGTTACTAATCTTGCTGTTCCACTTCCTGTGATGAAGATACACTGTTCATGTATTGAAAACTATTCCAGATCTTGTTACAAATATATACTGTCCTAGTTCCTGTTACGAATACATTGTGTTCCAATTCATCACCCCTTAGGGCCACTATCGCTACAAGGTAGCCCCACAGGGATTATTGACGAGTGGCGATGGGTATGTCAGGAGATACGACGAGCTGATTGCAGACATTCACCTCAAAATCGAAATGTGTTGATGATACCATCATGTGGAACGATGATCTTGAAGAACATTGGTGTTGCATAATTGATTTTTTGGATCTTGTCGGTAAAGGGGGTTTGATCCTTAACCAAATAAATTTCAATTATGACAGAAAGTAGTAGATTTTGCAGGGTTTCACATAACATCATCAGAGATCAAGCCACTTGAAAAGTTCATCAGAGCAATTAAGGAATTCCCTACCTCTTGGAAGTTAACACACATTACATTCTGGTTTGGCATAATAAATCAGGTCGGACACTACGACAAGCTGTGTCCAATTATAGCACCCTTTACACCGTTTCTAAGCCCAAAACAACCATTCACTTGGAATTAAGATCTTGATGCTGCTTAACAACGATCTAAATAAATAATTGTCGATGCAATCATTGATTGGTCGTCGAAATATTTGACCCTGGGCGCCTAATTTGCCTTCGTCCTGACTAGTCCAAAACTGGTATCTTTGGCTTCTTTTATCCCAAAAGCAATGCTTATGCCCTTAACAAGCTCCTAGATGCTGCACAAATGGATGGAAGATAACGTTGGCTGGTTCAAGGTTTCTGAGATCAGAAGAAACTAGATATGCACCCGTCGAAGGTGAAGGATTAGCTATCGCATGGTCGCCCGAGCAAACATGTCTTTCACGCAAGGCTGTAATGATTTATTTATAATCACTGATCTCAAGCCCTTGATAAAACTGTTTGGTGACAGATTACTTGACGAAATGACCAATCCACGTTTACTCCATATGAAGCAAAAAACACTTTAATGGCGCTTCAAAATTCAAAACACATATCTGGTCTTCGATAATGATAATAACCAAAGCAAAACTGAACTAGTTACATGTCTTAAGAATTCCGCGCAGTTACATGGGATTTAGTTCGTCGTCACGACGCATAAAGTGGACAGATTCAAAGTCTCATTCATCACATTACATCTGGATTCCCATCTTCGAAAAGTTACCTCCCCGTGGATCTCCAGCCATTTTGGAAGCACCACAATGATCTATATATTGTCGATGGTATCGTTTTACTGAACCGTAGAATTTTCGTGCCGAATTTATTACGTTCGAAAGTCCTTCAGTCCCCATACTAAGCTCATCAAAGCGTCAGTGCAATGACTGAACGAGCAAAAGCGGAAGTATATTGGTCAGGAATAACTGGTGACATTCAAGCTACACGAGACAACTGCTACGACTGTAATCGAACAGCTCTATCCCAAGCCCGTCCACCACTAGCCGATCCTTTTATTTCTAATACACCTTTTCAAGCAATAGCATCCGACTACTTCCGGTTTAAGGGATGGAATTATCTTGTTGCGGCAGATTGACTTTCTTGTTGGACTGAAATGTTTCAAGTACGACAAGGGACATTATCATCTGGTTCATCAGGACTCTGTACTGTCTTGCAACAAGTATTCTCAACAGTTGGTGTTTCAGAAGAGATCATCTAAGCTCAACACTTTCTCGCCTTATGGTAGACCAGAATTTATTGTACAGAGTACCCAATTATTCTTTAAACGCTGGGGAGTCCATTATTGAATCTTTTCGAGTTACTTACCTTCATCCAACGGACTGGTAGAAGTGGCAGTAAAGACAGCAAAACGGCTATTGATGAACAACATTTCTAAAAATGGAACGCTAGATACTGACAGAATGGTCCGCACCCTCCTCATGCTTCGCAACACTCCTGATCTGACTTGTAAGCTCTCACCAGCTGAGGTTATTTTTGGACATCGTCTTCGGGACTCTCTTCCGACTATCTCGAAAACTGTATCAACATATGACAACCCTGTCATTGCACAACGCTGGAAGAACGCATGGAAGCTTAGGAACAGTCTTGAAAGGGCGGTACATACGAACATTGGAAACTCTCAATAAACATACGCGTCCATTGAAGCCTCTAAAAACTGCCAACCGAAGAAGTTTTACGAGCCAAAGACTGGAAAATACGTTACAAAGGAATGACTTGCTTTTTGTTATTATATCGTTTTGGGTTTGATTTGTTACTATAAACGTTACGGACTGTTGGCATGTAGCCATTTATTAATTGTTCATATCTTCTTGTTAGACACTGTCACATATGACCGATGTTTAACGCTTTGATTGTTTGTTATAAAGGCCATGGTATATCCAAGAAAAGTCTTCTGTGATCTGGGAGGAGATGTAGAGATATTTATTATCCTTTATTCTATTTTATATTTTATAGATACAAACAACATTCTTAACTAATATATACATTACAGAAAGAATAATAAAACTTGTTCAGTCAACACAAATTGACGAAATCTTGATTAAGACAAAATCTTGACAAAATCGTATGAATTATTACATCTAAGGTGTTTTAAGGTGCCTTGAAACTTATTAAACTTATTATTTTTCGGGCCAAATTTTTGTTGTCTCCGAAACTTTTTTCACATAAGCCCTATGTTTTATGGTCGATAAGTTAAACATCTACCTTAAAGTATTGAATTATTGTGGAATTCTTTTTTGTGATCAAAACCTTAAGAAATTTAAATTTTGCGGAATTGATTTTTGCGATTTAGTGATGACGTTGTTAATAATTATTAAAAAAGATTAACAGATAAAATAAGTTTTGGGGAATTAAATTTTGGGCTCCAGAAAATTATAGATTTTGCGGAACTTAATTCTATAGGCCAAATTCGCAAAGAAAAATTCCGCAATAATTTATTATCACAAAAATGTAATGCCATGGATGAAGATCTTAAAGTAAGAAAATATAATTATTTATTTTCAAATTAAGATTTAAAGCCATAATCATTGAACAACGCGTAGTGTATCTTTTATTTGAAAGTATTTTGTACATTGATGGTCTAAGAATTTGTTGTTTGAATGATCCTCAAGAATAGGAACAAAAAGGTGATGAATTTGATCTTTAGGAAAATTAAAGTAAGTTAGCAGTTATTATTAGCCATTTCCTTTCCGAAATGTACTTTCGAGTTTCTCATTTTTAATTTCAAAGTCAATTTTAAACTCCAGTGTACACGTCATTCTGTAGGCAATTAAAGGCTGAGATTTGAGTCTGAATTATTAGCCTCTCGGGATTTGAAAGGATTTTTAAAAGAATCGGAGGATACTAAATGAAAAATAGATTTATTTGAGGCTGAACTTATCAATTTTAAGCGAAATCTTTCAACATTTCCGTTGTTAGAATGTTATGGTCAGTTAAAAGAGTCATTAACAAATTTTCAATTTTCAATCAATCGGCGCTGCCCAGAAGAGTTATAACAAATTGTAAAGATTTGACACATGTAGCGGGCATTCTGTGTCCTGTAAATAATGAGTCTATTAACATATGGGCACCTCTGTGTGTTATGGTTATCGTGTTAGGCACATCTAAACTACAGCGTAAATCTGCTGAAATGAGATTTATAATTCGTTCTTCAAGTCTAGTGGACACAGAAATCGTAGGACACAACATGCCGATTACAGACACATTTAAACAACAAGGCGAAGGTCATTAAAAATTAATTTTATCCATCATCAAAAATTTTACGACATTTTTGAAGCACATTTTCCTAAATAAATCCCATTCCGCTGATACAAAATTTTGTAAACAATTGCTAATATGAATTAAAAAATATGGTAAACAATCGTAATCGTATTGATATATAGGGGATTGCTTTTTGTAATTTAACCCTTTCAGTGCCAATGACCGTTTTTGCAGGAAAAACCCTATTCGGTGGTGTATTTTTTTTCTTCAAACACACACAATCCAAAGAAAACATGAATCTTGAAGTTAACGGCTGTAAATTAATATTTTAAGAAAAACTGTTAAAATTATAATTTATCAATTTTTTAGCTCATTAAAAGTGTTTGATGTCTGGGACACTTCACAATAGAACCTTAAAAGTAATATTAGTACCCTACAGTCTGAAAGCGCCCATTAAATTTACTGTCTCTGCTTTTATTGCTTTTTAACCTTTCTTTGCCCGCGGCCGAATTTTGTTTTAATAACTCAATAGTCAGAAATTCAACTACTAATAACTTTTGATAAGGTAATGATATTCATTTGAAAATATTTCAAATAATTGAGATTAAAACTTTTACAGTTTGTTCAGTTCAATAAAAGAATCATGCTTAATACAAAAAACATTATGAGGACGTCATCATTTTATGATTTGTGGCGGTTTTGGCATCCCGTAGTGCCTCAGGACTTGATTTTTGTGAAAATCTGATGGCATATTTACGAAAGGTCTTTCATTTGACTTTTAGAAAATTAAAATAGAATTAGAAAATTACAATTTAGTCGGGAGATATAGCTCTGTAAAGAAAGAATTTATTTTAAGAAAATTGACATTTGTGATGACGTCATCAGGTAACCATAGCAACCATTGTTCATTCAGCATGATTTGTTTAGTTGTCTTATTGAGGGCTACCTTCATACCAAATTTCAAGTTTCTAGCATAAGCCAATCTGGAGTTATGGCCGCGGGCAAAAAAAGCCAGTCTTAAGATTCGAGTTTTATTTGTGAGAAAATGAACGTCTTGGCATAATTCTAGTGCGATCAAAAAGTTTTGGGTACAAAACTTAAATTCTCGAAATTTTGAATGAAAAAGTATAATGCTCTAACTTAGCTAAAATTTGAGACATTTGAAGAACATTATACGTCAAATAGATGCAGCGTTATAATTACTACAAGGTAAAGTCTCACTCATTTTGAAATAGACTTTGATAATTGACAGTTTTAGTTTGATGAAGCATAAAATCTTGACTGAGGACAGCTTTAGAATTTTAACTGTATCATGTAATGAATAATGATTGTTCGTGTTTCTAAATTTAAAATCTGAACTGGCCAACATACTGAAATAGAGAGACTGACAGGATTCTTAAACAGTGAGATTGCCAGGATTAAAATACAGACGAAATCATGCGCGGATCTAGAGGTACTGCAAAATTTCAAGAAGAGCGTAGAATATAGTTAAAAACTCATTATGTGTTGTCACCAGGTAATAGATAATAACATTTAGATTATCTTTAACTCTCCTCGTGTAATTTTGCAGTATGTCTCTATGATACGCGCCTGGAAATTCTAGTTTTTATTTTTGTACTGGTTAGATTCTTAATCAGCGAATCTCACTGCTTCACTACTCTACCATGTACCACGATAATACACTTGATCCCAAAAATTCAGTTATTGGCTGTGATGTGATAGGTTACAACGGAGAATATTTCGAAAATTACCTTACTGGAAAATTTCATGTGTTTGGCCGAAAGTTTTGTCTTCCCGGAAAACGTGGATGTATTCTGAGAGCATTTGATGCCAGATAGAGTTTTGAGATCGATGATTTGTTTGGAGAAAAATGTTAATTGCTAGAATTTAAAGTCACCGTCAATTTTCCTTAAGAAACTCTTATAATTGACTTTCTATTATTCGAATCTCTGTAATTCGAAAACCTCTATAATTCGAACAAATTTTCAGGTACCCTCGGCAAAATCCTCTCTATAATTCGAATTTTCGGAGTGTAAACTAGAAACAATCAAAAAGTTGAACACTTTTTCAGCAATTAGTGTGTACTAGATCTTGAATCTTAGGAAAAGAAAACAAAATCAAACGAAAATCGATCATTCTTTTTTATTATTTCTCACCTTCATAATTTTTTTCAATTCCGATTTCTCTCTCAAATTTGAATTTTCACCTTTCAAACCTGAAAATTCGAACAAGAGAGACTTTCTAATATTTGAATCTCTCTATAATTCCAACATAAAATTTTCCCCCTTGGGAGTCAACTGTATTTGTTTTTAACTACAGTACGGAGAAATACAAAGCATGAGGGCGATGGTAAAGACCGATCGTTAGCTAGGTCGTTACAAATTGCCCGTGGGCATCGTATTTTATCCATGCATTCACTCAATGCAATTATTAATCAAATAACTCAATTTATTCGTATTAACCGGCTCAAAGGCAAAACTAAATTGGTCATAACTTACGGCAAAACTGTCTTAACAACATGTTCGACGCCTCATTTGAAAGCTATACCATAGTAGTACGTTAAAACATATATGTTAAGGTGTGTTTATGTCAGCATTTGGGACAAGGAGGTGAGAAAACCGTCATGTGACGTTACATGACCCAAAGTTTGTGAAATTTTGTGGGAATGTTTATATTACTAAACTTAACCAAAAGAAAAATTTGAAGTTAATTGCATAGAGAAACGCGCGCCCGGGGCTGGGCTTAACTTGGGTATAGAATGATTTTGTTTAGAGATCTATAAGTTATCTTGTCTAAAAAGAATAGCAGAGACTTTTTATATTATAAAGTCATTGTTAGTGTACATAATACAAGCTTGTTTAAATTAGAAGAAAAGCCTGAAGACGGAGGAGTCAAAGCCTCCGAAATATTGGTGAGTTAATAAAAACGAAAGAGTATTTTCAATAAAAGGAAGTTTCTTTCTTTATAGTTTGACAATCAAGTCTTCGAAGATTTCTACGTTACAAGCTTGTTTAATATCTACAGGACAAATAAAAAATAGGAAATCACGGCAAGAGAATTTCTGATAATTCTTACTGAATAACAACGGTAATTAAAATTACACTCGATAAGAGATAGGTAATTAACGACGGTGTTTAAAAATAACAATGATTTTTAATCATTACAAGAAGAAATAACAATAAAAAGATTTCAAACTCCTATATTTTCTTTACATGAATTTTTTTTTTCTATACGATATTTATATTTTTGGAAAGCTTTAGGTATAAATTTCGCAACTTTAAAGTTTTCTACCAATACCTAGTTGCATTTCACGATTATGAACTAATTTAGACCTAAAATTTCGATTTCTTTTTTGAATATTTTTTTCTATGGGCTCATACCAAACTGTTCTGCTTTATGTTGCCAATAACACTCTAATTTATAAATCATACATGGAAACTTTACCAGAGTTTTAGGAATTGTATAAGACTAAATTTGGCTTTTGTCAAAATCACGGCAAACTTTTGGTCCACCTCGTTTGTCAGTTTTTATCAAGTTTTTGGCGGGGAGGGGGGTGGTTAATTTTACTAATCTTTTCTTCTTCCAACTTTGTTTATAACTGATATTTTGTTCATTAGGGAACTAAACTTTAGTTGATACTACAAATAAGGTTTCAGGGGAAAATATCAATATGAGAAAAGTCGTTAAAATTGATACGTGCGCTGGTCTCAGTTTTCCAATGTAGATATCAAAAATCGCGTTACCTAGGAATTTGATTACATAACGAGAATTACTCTGCAAACTAATTTCATGTTCTCGCATGGTCGAGCGTGGGCTCAAATTATACACATAGTTTTTGTGTCCAAGCAGTTGGCTTTGTGGTTGTAAACAAGGAAGTCCAAATGACAGAATCATCCAACGAGGCAAAAATAGAAAATATTGGTTCTTTTTTCCGGGAAGGTAACTGTGACAAGAATCTAACCAACACAAAATGGTCTCAGAACACCTAGAAAATTCTAGGAGGTTAACTTTTTCCTCCAGAAAAAAAAAATCTAGCAGCCCAAAAGACAAACGATCTGTTCTTTTTATCCAGGAAATCTAAAAAAAAATCTAGCAAGCGTCAAATCGTCTCAAAATTTTAAATCGAATACATGAAAATGCAAGAGCCCAAAACACAAGATATCTAAATTTCTTGCGGGCATCAAGTGGTCTCAAAATGGTCTCAACACACATCCATATTTTCCAGTAAGCCGAAATGTTCTCCGAACACATGTCAATTTCTAGGAAAAACATGCCTTCCGAATAGATATTTTGCAAAAATGTCTCGCTGGCTGCTTTCGAAATGAGGACATATTTGAACAAGTCCTAAGGGCTCTCACAGAAAATATCACGATCCTTTCTCCCTTTTCATGATTTTTCTGGTATTTCTAGTTTGAAGTCTAACATCCTATACAGGCTATCTCTAGAGTCAAAACTATAAGTAAAGTTTCATGGAAAACTTGCCTTAGGGGCGAAATCGAAAAAGCCGATACTTGTGACAACCTCAGCTTTCCCTTCTAAACTATCATAAAATTGTTGTACCAAATTGGTTAATTACATAACGAGATTACTTTGCTAATTACTAATTTCCTTTTCTCACAACTATTAGTCAAACATGAATTCAAATTATACACATAATTTTTAAGTCCAAGCAGTTGGCTTTGTGGTTGAGGACAAGGAAGTCCAAATGAGGACATAGTTGAAACGTTTTGTTTCTGCTTGCTTCATTCTTTCTTTTAAATCAAAACTTTGAATAAGCCACTTATTACCAAATGACAAATATACAACATTATAACGTACAAGAGATTTTCGTGATACTTCCTGATTATCGTTTCTGTTTTTTTTTCCCCTTTTGCAATTTTTAACGAAGTGTTTCACTTATTAAACTGTATACCGATGATTTTTTACATTCAAACGCTTTCACGTCAGAATCGTTGAATACGATTACCGTAAACGCTGTGACTTGACTTGACAATTTTATGTAACCCCATGGTCAACTAAAGAAGCTGAAGCTTGAACAACTCTTAAAACGAAAGAAACATCAATAAATCTACCATTTTTGAGATTAAAATCTTTTAAAATTTGTTTTTTAGGAGGACGACCGCAACATTGGATTTTTATGAATGATTCATATTGGAAAGAATTGTACTTTGAGATTAAATACGTCGGTTATTAGAAAGATTCTTTAAACCCTATTGTCGGTCAATAACATCGCTAAATAATCTTTGAAAAATATGGTCATTTTCACTGACAAATTTTCCACCGATAAGGTACTCGATCAGTATCAAATAGGTGTTGAAGCGGAGCTTGAAGGAGTGGACAGACGTTAGAGAGCTGTCTTATCCACCAATGGTTGAGTTCCTCCCCCTTCCCTCCCATCACAGGAATACAGTGTTAACGATTAAGCAATAAGGAGATGTTAATTGACCATTAATGAGGCATAATCAATTAGCAAAAACTTGCATTCGTATGTAGTTTTATCGAAACTAGATACTTAGCACACCACATCAATTTTTCTTTAATTCAAACGAGCACCTGCATAATTATTGAGTGCAATGGACCGTCACTAATTTCCAAAAATTTAGCAGTATAAATACAGCAATGATTTCAAAAGAAACTTTATTCCTGGCATCAATCCTAGATAGAAAGGAAGAACGATCGGCAACATGAAGCTTTGGAAGGTTTTATTACTCTTATCTTGCTTGGTATATGTTCAATGTAAGTTGTTTATCTAGTCTTGGCTTTGTTAACCAGTAATCTTTCCGTTATTTTGATGAGATGAGTTAAACAATGTGATTTTTCGTTTTCAGGCGCACCAGCAGCAGTTGAAGACGCCCCAGCTGAAGAAAAAGTTGAAACACCAAAAGAAGATGAGACACCACAATTAGAAGATGCACAGGATCAAGAAGAAGATCAAGAAGATACTGAAGATGAAACTAACGATGAAGATGAAGATTCTGACGAAGCAGACGATGATAGTGGTGAGTGTTTCTGCTGTTGTTAAATATTACCACTGTCATAACTCCTCTGGGGTTGATCATTTCCTCTGCTTTAACTATAAGGTTGTCATCAAAAACCTTCTGTTTGTGATGTTGATTTTATAGCTAAATTTGTCTATTTTTGTTGATTTAGATGTGCAGGAAACCGATGACGAAAATGACAATGCCGTCGAAGATGGTAAATATTGTTTATTTATTAAAAATCTGTAATAAGTTGATCCACAAGCGGTTGGTTTTGCAACGAGAATGTTAAATCTTCTCTGGCCAATTCTTAAGTCTCTAGCAACCCTTAAATCCAGTTCTAGGAGAAAAAATAACCCTTAAAAATTCTAGAGCATGAATAGTTTTTTCAATGTTTATATGAGCAGAACTGAAGAAATACTACAATTCCCATATGCGTTTTTAGCAATGTAGCCAACGAATTTGACAAAAATACGAGATTGCTGGATGGCAGTATTTTGATATCACAAACGATGAAGTAAAAAATAAGTTAACAGGGCCTTAACAGTGAATGAATTATAATCATGCGGATTGTGAATTTTCTTTGAGTTTAAATAAAATAACACATATACTTTTTGATTTTTTGTTCGTTAATTCTTAAAAACTTGCACCGTAAGATGCTAATGTTCACAATTCTAACTGTTGAATATTTTTAAACTATTTATAGAAGACGCACATTACAAACGCAAATATTTCTTAAAACATTCTTATCGAAGATGGAAGCGATGCGGCAGAAAACTTTGCTACAAGAGTTGCAGACGAGTGAAACACGGGTATTACTACAAAAAATATTGCACCAAGAAATGCTTCAAATACTGCAGCTGGTGTTGGAGGAGATGTGTTCGCAAATGCTATCGATACCGTTATCGACATGGGTATTCCTACAAATACAAAACCAGATGCTTTAGACCCAAATGCAAAAGCGGATGCGGGAAACACTTCAAAGTCCCCGTTAAACATCATTATGGAAAATAAGTGGAATATTGGCTAAGGACAAAATGAAAATTTTCATTCTTTTGGGTTAATCATTTACATTGTTATTTTTGAATGTTGTATTATTTTTCGTGGCATTTTATGAAAAAGAAAAAAACATATAAATAAAAAATAAAAAACATGATAACATTATTGTTTCCAAGTTCAAAATCTAATATCGTTGGTTCCTCAAAAACACCTTCTTTAAAAGAAACAACTGTGACAAAGAAACCATAAGGTATTATGCTGAATTTACTTTCTTCTCACATCTATGCAACAACAGTGTGTATCAAAAAGGTTATTTTTCTGCGACCGGTTATCAAATTATTGCGATTTTTGTATCATAGGAAAGCATTTCTTCAGCATTTTCCAAACATATAAAATTTTAAAAGAAATAAATATGAAAACTAGCGAACAAAAACTATTGGTTTTAGGTCATTATTTCCTTAAAGATCAACTAAAAATACGAAGACTTTAATTGGCTTTGTTTCGGCAATAAATTCCTTTGGTGTGCTGAACTTTCTCATGCAGTCATCATTCCTAACGTTTAGGCCAAAATACTCTTTCTAATTTGAACTCTCCACAATTCGAACAATAATTTTTTTTGTTCCTTTGAGAGTTCAAATTATAAAAAGTTTATTGTATAATCATTCGCAATCGTCAAAGGTTGTGACAGATTCAATTGAATCAACTTTACTTTATTTTACCCGCCTCGAAAATCGTTTGTTTGCCATCTTTTCGCAAGCTTTCATTTGTACGTTCCTAAATTCATGTTCCGAATTTTTTCCTGGACGAAACAAAATGGTGTACACCGTTGGCAAATAATGAATCACTATCTCTATCACATTTATTATCAACACAAAACAGTAGTTAACCAGCTCCTTGTTTTTGCTAGACTTCTGCCCAGCAAAAATTGGAAAGTATACGACAGTTATGATGCTAATAGTGAAACACGAATAAAGATATCGGTTGCTTTCTTTGAAAGTTTTGGGCAACGAAAGAGCTCTGAATGTTTGTATTCCAGAAAACACAGTTATCGCAAGTAACGTCGCGACGATTACTTTGAAATGTGCTGCATTTGAGCAGGATAGTTCTCTTAACATGAAATCAAAATGTAGTGCAACCATTACGTTAGGTCCTCCAGCAACTAAGTTAATGATCAATGTCACTAATGCATAAACATTCAACAACAATAAGAACTGGAAGACCTTTCTAGTTACTGTTATACGCATAGCCTTTCTGGACAAACGGACTCTTGATTTAAAGATGAACAGGATAACTTGCGTTATGGATAGACGCACTGTGCACACTAAAATCAATGTAAATGCTGGCAAAAACACTTGAAAGTAGCAAAGCACTTTGTTTGGTTTCGTTAAGAACAAATACGGCAGACTACAGCTTAGTACGACGTGGTTTGACAACGATATGACAGTGGAACTGAATGACTTTGAACGAACGATAGAAGTTGTCCTGTTTTTTAAAAAGCATGTGAAAGATACTAGTGTACTGACAACGTAGACTAGATTTAAGGTAATTAACAGTAGAATTGATACACCGCGGAAGCTATTGTAATCATCGGTAAATGGGTCTGAACAATATGTGTGGGCAGAGTTTGCTACTAAATAGCCTGTGCACTTTGCACAAGAAGTATTTGAATATGTTAGTTTGATTTGGTTGGCTTTGCATATGAAACATTTCCAACGATAATTTACTAGTCGATTGTGCGAACCATTAAATTCCACTTTCAATGATTCAAAACCAGGAGGACATATCAAACGCATTTGCTGCCCTTTGACAATCTTCATAAATGTTTTTTTGTAGACATGGGTGTGTAAGAGTAAAAACGATTCTCTCCAATGAAAGAAACGGTAAGGATTGAACCGTACGCTTTTAGATATTTGTACGTGTTGTGTATTAAGTTCTTGTTTCCGCATATGACCGAAGCTGGCTGGTAAAACCAGATAGGGAGGATTAGTGATTCAATAAGGTTTGTTTGCAAATTTCTCCTTTCGTTGAACCGGGAAAGATCCAATAGACCATTCTTAGTAGGAATCCATGGGTCTTTCAGTATACTGTAGAAACTTTGTCTGCTAACTGAATTTTTCAACTTTGAATTGGGAAAGACTACATTGAGAATTTGATATGTAAATAGACCGTGTAAACGATAAAGGTGGGTAACGATGACAGAGTTGTTTGGCAAAGGTTTGAAGAACAACGGGTTTGAGAAAGCAGCTTCAACGTACCAGTACCAGGCTTTATCGCTTCTGTATTCAATATGCTTGATCAAGGAAATCCAGGATTCACTGTTTGCCCAGATGATAACCATTGTGGCTTTTGTGCCTTGGTTTAAGAATTTCAGGAAGTCATAGATGCTGTCGTTAGATGTTGAATTCATTTCATATTTCACTAGAGTGAACTTTGAATATTTCTTGAAGATTCGCCAATACATGTTACGGTGTATTTCACAAAGTTCTGAATTACTGTTAGGCAATTTTAGTAGAAGGATTTCAGTGACGTCCATATACAAGGCGTCTGCGACAACATCTTCGACATCAGTCAGCAATGAATTCAGGTTTGAAGCTACATCTTTATTTGACGATATCAATCCCTCTGAGTAAGGAAAATAAGGCATACCAGTTACTGTTAAAGAGCTGGCAACGATTGGTATAAAAGAATCGGGTATCATTGAAATAACAGCGATCACATTGGGTATATTACACAGGTCACACTTTGATTGTTCTAATAATGTGCGGGATAATGGTTTTATCTGGCTCGCCTCTGTGTTGAAGTTGTCACTTAAGTGGATGTCCAGTATTGCTTTCAGAAGCATATCAGTGTTGTTTTTTACATTGTAGGCAACAAAACCGATGCTAGCACAACTTCTCCAATATCGTTGACGAGCGACGAAGAATCTCAATCGTAAATGTAGTCGCTGAATGTCCAACGGGACTTCTTTAGTGGTGAAGGAGACTAAGGAGACGATGTTGTAATGACCACGGCGGGAGACTTTGTCATTTTGCAGAGGAAGAACTACACTTACACCAGACAGACAAATCAATCCAAAGCACAGGAAGCAAGAAGGATCCATTGCTGAAATCACCGATATTCTGAAGTAAAGAGAAAAGTATGATATTTGGATGTATCTGAGATCGGAAATATTTTTGCCCCCTTTGTGTTTTGCATATGATAATACTACGGAAACCCCCGTAAATAAATTAAGTGCACTTACCAAAAATTGCTAAGGCAAAGAGGTTTCGCGCTACCAAACTAAGACAATGGCAATAGTTATAGTGTTGTTATGGTTTAGAATTATCAAACGTTTTGCACTCTATATAACAAATTATACAATTTGATCCGATTTTTCGAGCGCAAATATAGTCATACAGTATGAATATAAGTTGATTTTTTAGTAAAAATTTCATTTCGATGACGCTTGCTCATCTAAATAAATAAGCAATTCTGTTTGCATTTTAGTTATCTATATCACCATTTTTTACTTCCTCTTTTTTGCCTCATTAAAAACCCCTGGCGCAAAATTGAGGTCAAAACAAAACGAAAACATTTTTCTAAGTCAGGTCAAAGGCGACTTACTGAGTGACGTATTATGTTTCAATTTTGTTCTATTGATTGAAGTTGTTGTTGTTAAACTGCAAAAGCAATCGAGATAGTATTGATGGTCAATTTGTCAATTGTCATGTATTCGTCTATTACGTACTAGACATGGCGAAGTAAAGAAAAACCATCCAGAGAAGAATACAAAAATTGTGTAAGATTGAATATATAAAGTTAATAGAGTGCCATCTTTACAATGAAATTGATGTTTGCACGGTTCGAGTCTCAAAACTACTGTTAAAAAGACTTTAGTTAGAAAAAAGTAAAAACACACTTTTACCCAAAGTAGAACTGTTACGTTTTTGAATAATTCAAGTTGATTTCTTTATAAAGGCAGGGTCGGATCCAGGTATACGCAATGTACGCGAGTGCGTATTTTCTCAAAAAAAATCAAAATATTAAAGTGTATGT